>JARQOC010000007.1:172022429-172098641 GCA_033576535.1 Allobates femoralis
GACAAAATTTTTCCTATCCCTTGCAGTGGGAACGTACTTATGGCTTTTCCCGCTTTGCAGGTGTGATGACTTTGGAAATTTTCCAACCCCTCGGTGTTGAACTGTACTTATGGATATTTCCTATACCCTGCAGTGTGAAAACTGTATTATGGTTTTCCTATCCCTTTTCTGTGTGAAGTATTATGGATTTTCCCAAATCACCTTGCAGTGTGTGAACTGTACTTAGGATTTTCCTACACCTTGCAGTGTGTAAACTGTATTAGGTTTTTTCCAATCCCTTTTTCAGGGTGTAAACTGTACTTGGACTTTTCCGTACCCCTTGCAGTTGAAGTATTATGGTTTTTTCTATCACCTCGCGTGGTGAACTGTACTTAGGACTTTTCCCTATCCCTGCGTGGGAATGTATTTATGGACTTTTCCGTACCCCTCTGCAGGGTAACTGTATATGGACTTTTCCTTCCTTCAGTGTTGAAGTATTATGGATTTCCTTCCCCTCTGCAGTGGTGAATGTACTTAGGATTTTTTCCGTATCTCTGGTGTGGGAATGTATTAGGGCTTTTCCCGTACACCCCTGAGTGTGTGAAGTACTTAGGACTTTCCGATCCTCTGGTTTTAAAACGAAATTATGGTTTTCCGTATCACCTTGCTGGGGGAACTGTATTAGGATTTTTCTATCCCCTCTGCAGGTGTGAGATTATGGACTTTTCCTATCACCTGCAGTTTTGGAACTGAAAATTTAGGGATTTTTTAAATCACCCTGCAGTGGTGAACGTATTTAGGAATTTTTCCTTTCCCTCAGTGTGTGAACGACGGGATTTTCCAATCACCTCGCAGTGTGTGAACTGACTTAGGATTTTCCCTATCCTCGCGGTTGAACTGTATTTAGGCTTTTTCCATCACTCTGCGTGTTAACTGTTTTTATGGACTTTTTAGGGTCGCAGGTGTGAACTGTTTTTATGGACTTTTCCTCACCTCTGCATGTGTAACGTATTATGGACTTTTCCCCATCCTCTGCAGGTTGAACTGTATTAGGCTTTTCCCCGTAACCTCTGCAGTGTGTGAACTGACAGGACTTTTCCATCCCTCGCAGTGGTGCGTTTATGGATTTTCCCCTTACACTCTGCAGGTGTAAACGTATTTGGATTTTTTCCCTATCACCCGAGTGTGTGAAAAAATTTACTTTTAAAGGTTTTTTTAAATACCCTGCAGTGTGTGAACTTTACTTAGGGACTTTTCCATCACTCTGCAGTGTTGAACTTATAAGGGACTTTTCCCCCATACTCGCGTGGGAAAACTGTATTAGGATTTTTCCTACCCTCTGCAGTGTGTGAAGTATTATGGACTTTTCGTATCACCCCTGCAGGTGTAACTGATTATGGACTTTTCCGACCCCTCTGCAGTGTGTGAACTGTATAGGACTTTTTTCCATATACCCTGCGTGTGTGAACTGACTTATGGACTTTTCCTTACCCCTGCGTGTGTGAACTGTACTTATGGATTTTTCCCAATCCCCCTTTTCATGGTAACTGTATAAGGACTATTAAAAAACACCTCAGTGTGTAAAACTTTTTTTTTGGGGACTTTTTCCCGACAGCCGCGGTTTGAACTTACTTAGGACTTTTCCGTATCACCTCTGAATGTTGAACTGATTTAGGGACTGTTTGTATCACCTCTGCAGGTGTAAACTTATTATGGACTTTTCCGTACACCTCTGCGGTTGAACTGTATTTGGAGTTTCTAACTCGAGTGTGTAAACTGTATTAGGACTTTTCCTATCCCTCAGTGTGTGAACGACTTTGGACTTTTCCATGGGTCGCAGTGTGGAACTGTATTAGGGGACTTTTTTCCCCCTTTTTCCCCCCGTATCACTCTGCATGTGTAAACTTTTAGGAAAAATTTTCCTATCACTCTGCTTTTTTAACTGTATTAGGACTATTTCCGATCGTTTGAGTGTGTAACTGTTTAGGGACTGTTTCCCGTATCAGTCGCAGGTTGAACGATTAAAAGGACTTTTTCCGATCCCCTTGCAGGTTGAACGTATTTTGGACTTTTCCGTCCCTGCATGTGTGAACGTCTTAGGGACTTTTTCCCGTATCGCCTGCGGGTTTTGAACTGACTTAGGACTGTTTCCTATCCCTGCAGTGTGTGAACTGAAGGGATGTTTCCGTATCAGCCTGCTGTTAACTTACTTTGGCTTTTCCCCGTATACCTTCAGTGGTAATTATTATGGACTTTTCCGTATCCCTCGCAGTGTTAACTGTACTTAGGATTTTCCGTTGGTTTTGCAGGTGTGAACTTATTAGGATTTTGTATCATCGGAGTGTGTAATTATTTTTGGACTTTTCCGTATCACCTCTCGTGTGTAACTGTATTAGGATTTTTCCCCGTATACCCGCAGGGGTTTGAATGATTATGGATTTCCCCGTATCAGTTTGTGGTGGAAGTATTGGACTTTTCCGTATCCCCTCGTGTGTAAGTATTAGGACTTTTTCCATTCCCCGGGTGTGTGAACGTACTTAGGAATTTCCATACACCTTGGATATTAAATTACTTAGGATTTTCCCTATCCCCTCCATGGTAACTTATTAGGGGATATTTCTGATCCCTTGCATGTGGTAACGTATTGGGGGACTTTTCCTTCCCCCTTTCCAGTGTGTGAATGTCTTAGGAAATTTCCGTATCACTTCTGCGTGGTAACTGTTTTTTTTTTACTTTTTTAATTACATTAAAAATTTGAATAAGCCTTTGTCCTGTCTTGTCTTTGCCCTACCCCCTTAATTTCCCCTGAGATTTTCCCAAAGTTGTTTTTTTTCCCCCCTAATTTTTCCCACTCCCCGTATGATATTTTAAAAAAGAAAAACCCAATGACTAGCCATGAAGTGGAGACCACTAGGTTACAGAGTGGAGTCACGAATCCTGAGGAGCAGAGGACAGAAGAGTCACCAATCCCTTGTGACTCCCATAACGCAGAATCCAAATTTTTTTCTGGCAGTAAAATCAGGACAAAATAGTGTTCTGCTGAAATTCCTGACCTGGGATTTCATGGGGAGAACCCGAATGCAATGCTTATATCACCAAGCAAAAGGTAATTGGATTTAGTGCCGTAAAACCACCACACTGGAGTGTGAAACAGTGGATAGTGTTCTTTGGAGTGACTGATCACACTTCTCTATCTGGCATGTGATGCACAAGTCTTAGTTTGACAAATACCGGAAAGCATTATGTGTGACTGTATTGCGCCAACTGTAAAGTTTAGTGGAGGAAGAATAAAGCTATGGTTGTTTTCAGGGATTGGCCTTTTGCCCTTTTGGTTTCAGTGAAGGGAAGCCTAACAATTCTGCAAACTAAGACTATATGGACAACTATATGTTAATCTTATTGAAACAACTTGGGGAAAAACATTTTTTTTTTCCCCTGAGTGCGCCCCGTGCACAAGGCAAGGTCCATAAAGACACGTTGGGGTGACTTTGGTGTGGAAAAACATGATTGCCGCACAGTCCCGGGCCTCAAACCCATCCAACATCCAAGACTTTAGGATGAAAAGATGGAGACTGTGAGTCTACCATCACCCCTGACCTCACAAAGGTTTCTTGCTATGGGGCAAAAATTTCCCATAAACACCTTTAAATTTTGCAGAAAAAGTTTTTAGAAGAGTGGAGCAAAGGAATCCATCCATGTTATGTATATGGATGTAGAATGGTATGTACGGAAAAATCCCGTAGATTTAATGTGTAGTGTTCCAATATTTTTGGGGCCCTGTAGTGCATATCCATATTTATATCAGTAAGCAACACATCTATCCTGGAAGGAAATGCACAAGACTTGCCCAGATTATGCTGTTAAGTTGGAGTCATATTAATTCTTCATGAAGTGAAAAGTTTTTGGGTGAGGCGTCTGCAAATAAAGTTTTTCACATAGCTAAATCAAAATTTCATGGAACAATGGTGCAGATTTATTCATATTATCACTTACATCTACAAGTAGTCCCCGTCCCAAACAATAATTCTTTAAGGATTCCCCCAGACACAAAGATCTCTGCTTTGTAATGACGGAGAACAGTAGAATGTCAGAGAAATATAGTTTTATCCGTCAGGCAGGCAGACAATCTGCAGGGGAGAAATTCAATTGTGGTTAAGGTAAATTGAATATATTTGCTGGCAAATCTAATGAACCGACCAGGGGCGGACATATTGGTGCAGCTGTTCACCCGCACAGGGGCCCAAAAGGGGGGGGCCCATTTCCACTCCAACAGAAAAAAAATTTTGTTATTATAATGATTATTGGACAACAAAGGGCCCATTTACAGTTTTTGCACAGGGGCCCTTTCCCGTCTAATAATGGTTCTGAGAGATAAGGCTGGCAATGTCTTCACATGTTATGAGGAAAAACACGTAAGACAAGTCAAGGTACAATGATCTCGATTCAGGAAGAAACTTTAATGTGGTTAAGGTCTTAAAGAAATATTTAAACAATTAAAAGCACCCTTTGAGATAATGTTTTTAAAGATCCGGCGGGGAACATATTGGAGTCAAATTTGTCCGCGCGGTTCCGGTCAGTTCTTTCAGTGCTGCTCTAGGTGATGGCCCTCCACTATTGTAGAGAACTGTCAATTCCCTGACATTTGTGTTACTTTCTTATATACGTTGGTTCTGATTCATCAAAATTGGCATAAAAGTTGGTAAAGTTGAAATTTTTTTTTTGCAAACACCGAGTGGCGCAAAAATGTTGATACTTTCGGCCCTTTTTTAACGCCTCTTTGGATCGCCCAGAAAAATGGGTGGGGCTTGAGAGGAACTGGAACAGGGCATAGTTTACGCCATCTGTCTTATTAAGGAAATTGTCAGCTATTTTACCCCAGGAATGCACTCTGGTCCCTGACTGGAGTAGCAAGTCTGGCACGTCACACTCCAACACAGTGAATGGTGTTTTCCTTATATAATTTGGTATCCTTTTACTTACATCAAGACGGGGTGTATTTGCGTGTGTGTTATGCCAGTATTAATTAATGCAGGGAATGAAAGCATTGAGTATTGTATGCATACAATATTGATAAAAATTGGATATTTATGGGTATGGGCTTGCCCAACTCCTAAAATTCTTACAGCTCCTGCTCCTTGCACTTGTCATTAGGAATTGCATTATGTGTGATCAGGAGCAGTTGCCCATTTATTGCATTAGGTGGTTTCACACACCCGTTTTTTGGAATCCGTGTGATTCCAGCTAAACTGGATTGCCCCGACATCCTTGTCGGCCCCATTGACTCCAATGGTGTGCAGGCATTTCGGTGCATCCAGTTCTTCCCGTTCCCCCCCTGAGCTGGGTGTGCAGGTTTCTTAACTGAGACCAAAATCACAGCATGATGCAATTTTAGTCTGTGTAAAAAAACTGTGAAACCCCTGATCGGGCAATCCGGGATGAATTGAAATGTGACTCCATGTAATCTGGATCCAGCGGACCCCCGGTTTTTTGGGGTCTGGATCGGGTTTTTGAATGCGCATGCCTGGAACGCAGTTCTAAATGACACACCCCCTATGAAAAAATTCCCATGCTTAGGGAGGTGTCATTTAAACCACACCCTGATTAAAAAGGTAATCAACTGGATGCAAAGGGATGCTCCCGCAATGGTAATTTACTGATCGTGAGACGATCAGTGATAATCCCCGGTGTGGTGGGTCCAGTTGCATCATTGCGGGGGAAATCCAGGGGGATGCAGGTTTTTCTTCCCATTTCCCTGGATTCCAAAAAATGGCTGTGCAAAAATTTGCCTTACCCAATAGACATATCCTTCCCCAATGCACCTGTGTCACCATATGAGCTGCAGTACCAGCCTAGCCCCACGTGCATGGATGGCACTGTGTCATATACTGGGGTGAAGAAGACTTAATTCACGAGAGTCTGGTGCTGCCCTAATCAAAGGCTAACCATCTATGTTAAAGCAGATACATCACAGCATTCCACAATACAATTTGCATATGCTTTCAAATTGGTTTCTGAGTCCTCATGAGGCAGGTGTACTTACTTTCAAAATCTGTCAGCTAGAGCTGATCCTCATTTTGATATTAGGGAGGGAAACTTTCACAAAAGATTGTACAGCCATTATAGCACAGAGTTTCAAGTACATCCACTTAAAAGCTCTGTTGAATAATATATGCAGTGTGCATTGAGAAATATGGTGGACAGGTCAATTTGTAACCTCGAAAGAGGACACTAATCAAAATGATCTCCACAAGTTATTGTATAGATCTCACCTACCGTGGAAAGCTTCAAAAGGAACCTGAGGGACCCACCTCTTCCGACAAGCCTTCAACCTACAGTGATCCTCAGTCCACTAAACCACTGCACGACCAACCATACCATCTCCTAGTGTAGCCTCAACCATCCCTTGTACACTGCGAGCCCTCATGGGCAGCGTCCTTTCTCCTCACCTACTGTATCCTCCTATTCCCTGTAGACTGTGAACCCCTGTGGGCAGCGTCCTTTCTCCTCACCTACTGTATCCTCCCCCATTCCTGTAGACTGTGAGCCCTCGTGGACAAGGTCCTCTCTCCTCCCTACTGTATCCTCACCCATCCCTAGTAGACTATGATCCCTTGTAAGCAGAGTCCCCTTCCTCACCTACTGTATCCTCACCCATCCCCTGTAGACTGTGAGCCCTAGCAGGCAGGGTCCTGTACCCTCACCCATCCCTCGTGGACTGTGATCCTCATAGGCAGAGTCCTCTCTCCTCACCTACTGTATTCTCACCCATCCCCTGTAGACTGTGAGCCTTCGTGGACAGGGTCTTCTCTCCACACCTAGTGTATGCACCCATCCTTTGTAGACTGTGAGCCATCGTGGGCAGTTCCCTAGTTACCCGCTGTGTACCTGGATACCAGCCAGTGAGCGGAGAAGGCTGGTAACCAAGGTATACTTCGGGTTTCTAGCAGAGCACGCTGCCTAGATACCCACTGTTTATCTTGGAGATCAGCTCCCACGCTTGCAGAAGGCGCTAGGAGCTGGCTTATCGCTCGTTTCCCGGTGTCACACGCAGTGTTTGCTGCGTGTCGACCGCGCGACCAACGATTGATTTGAGGACAGGACCTCAAATCTAAAGATGAATGATCAGCCGACTGATCGTTCATCGTTTGTAGTGTCACACGCAACGATGTCGTTTCGACATCGTTCAAGCGTCACAAACACGTGGCTTTTGAATGAATCGGCAACGATATTGTTACATGTGACGGTACCTTAAGATTAATTAATTAAAATGTACAATTGTTTGTGGCACAACCCCTTTAATTGTTGCGTCTTTACAGATACTGTTTTCCACTGTTGCTTTTGCAAAAGTGATTCAGTAAATAAGTCTGCAATTCTTAGATTTACATCAAATCCAGAGCAAGGGTTAAAATAACCATTATTTAAGGTCTGCCAGTCCAGTTATTTTACGATAAGTAGGAAGCAAGGAACGAGTGAGGATTTGGTATGTAAGTTACTCCCAGGTCATGGCAATGATTAATGGACCAAGGTCATGAATAACAACACTTCATATTACTCAACAGTGATGTTTCCTGCAGAATCTCCTGTAATTCTGATTTTATGTGTAATCTCCTCCAGCATCCTAGTATTGTGCTACAGCTGTGGTGTCTGACATGTCTGATACAGTATATACACTTTTTTTAGGATAGAGGAACTATTTACTACAATTTTCCAGTCACTACAAGTGCAAATCTGTGAATGTGATCTTAGGTATATTATTATGTCTCAGCTCATATAATATTCACTTTCCGTACTGTCAATTAAAGCAACAATTACACCTGTCTAATGATGGTCTGGATTGTCATAGCCACAACCTTTGGTCATAGTCCATACATCTCAACTCCATAATAATACCGTAGTACTGAGCCTATTTGAGATAAAATAAACTAGTCTCCAATAGTTATCAAACAGGAACTTGTCCTTCCTTTAGTAGCAGATTTCCATTGCATGTAACCACTTTTATCAACAGAGACCACTGAAGCCCCTCTCCCATAGAGAACCATTTCCGTCCACACTGTTTAGAGGAGCCCAGTGGCGTAACTTTAGGCCCAGGGGCCCCAATGCGAAAGCTCTGACGGGGCCCCCAATTATTGCAAATCTTTAATAATATTAGTCTTTTTCTATAGGCCAAAGGGACTTATGGGGCCCCCCTAGGCTGCAGGGCCCGGGTGCGATCGCAACCCCTGCACCTGTGGTAGTTACGCCCCTGGAGGACCGCTCTCCCCTAATAATGCGTGAAGACGAGTGTGGATGCCCCAATACCTGCAATATCAACAATTTGCACACATTAAATGCATATATGATGCTAAAGACAAGTCTCTGATGTTAACCCATTGCTGACCCCATTTGTGGTTTTTACAAAGTATACTTCTTTTGGTTAGATCTTCTATTCCGGTAACCAGCCTCGGATTCTTTTTCTGGGATGCAAGTCCCCTGGTCAGCCATTGTGTTTCGAAGTAAATGTCTGTACAAATGCGGCCAGTTACTAATTAATGCTGCCCGTAATTTGAGATGCATGAATCTCATGACAGGTGATGATACTTACAGTGAAAATGATCTTTTGTTTTAAATCAGGTTTTTATATTAAAGGAGTTGTCCACTATTAGGACAACCCCCTAGCAATCACCATGTTTGCCTTAATTTAAATAAAAGCACTTATAATCATTTCCTGTGTTGGCGCAGTTCCAGTGGCTCTTTTGGGGCTTACATGAGGTTGTTATGTCACACGAGCCCAATCACCACTGGTTTCCCTTTCACTGCATTTGGATGTTGAAAAATGTGGCACCCTGTACCAGGTAACCACAGACTTCCCTGGGACACTGAAGGATTTCCCACAGCGAGTAAACCACCTACACACAACACCTTCCACTCCAGGCCTGTAGGGGAGCTCCACTGGCTGCCTTTAAGCCAGTTCACCTTATAAATACAGGTGCTGGGGGCGGAGACAGACAGAGTGTGCAGTCACTACAGAACTGTGAAGAGCTCAGAGTCTAGTGAGCTGAGCTGGTACTGGAGCCATGCTAGGCCAATACCAGTACACACCAGAGGCAGTGGTAGACCCGCACAGTAGAAGTAGAAGGCAAGAGGAGAGAAACGTGTTACAAAGGGGGCAGAGGGGTCATACCGACTCACCCCACCAGAGTTCCGGTCACTGGGTCCGAGTCTGCAGGGACAGAAAGAATAGGCCCCGCAGAGAATCCAGCACCACGAGGAGGCTTAGCTTCCCGGACACCTGCAGCACCAACAGTTGAGAGCCAGGGGACCGACCGTGAAAGACGTCAGCGGGACCTCAAGAGAGAGCCCTCAATGCAGCAATACGGGTGTGGAGAGAGAAAGAGAGATAAGTAACAGTCCGGTCAGGTTCCATGCCTGCCAGACTCCAAACAGGAAAGCTAAAGTAAGGAGGCCTACAAGCCTACTCGCTGTGGAGATCCCAAAGTGTTTTTCCCCCATTCCGGACGAGTGTACCTGCAACCGAACAACAGTAAAGGTACTAAAAGACTTTTATGTGTGCGTGTCCCTCCTTCTACCTGCACCACACTGACCGCGCTCCCCTACTCGAACCTTGCACAGAAACGACTGTGCTACCCTATTCCCCATTACAACTCTCAGCCCCAGGGATCCCTCTCCTCCTGTAGGGAGCTACTCCCTCTTGCTGCCCATCACTCAGGAGGCCCAAGCAGCGCCGGTGCCATCACCGGACTCTACAGGTGGCGTCACGACTTGACATTTTTAGTATTTTTCTATCAACCGTCCATTGCTGTCCCGGGCCCACAGTCCTCAGGCGTCGCTGCCCGTGACTTCCGAACACCGTGCCTGAGGTTTGAGTACCCCTGGCTTGGGTGGAACACAAACATCAATATCAAGTGAGCAGCAGACGCAACTAGTCACATATTGACTGCCTTTGCAGTGTTGCTGCTGTGCTATTTAATTGAGTTTTTCTTCCTTAGCCTGCTCTGGGCTCTACAGGCAGAAGTAAAGGTGAATAGGTGTGTCTGAGCCTTCTGCTATCCACCCCTCAGCCTTAAGTAGTTCTGCTTCCCTCCACCAGATGTCACAGATTTAGTTCATTCTGACCTAAGACCCATGCTGTGAAGACGCATGTGCTGTTGTGCTGCAGTCTTTCCAGCAGTCTCCTTACTTTGGGAGTAGCTGTGATTCCTGATCCGTGCGTGGAGGTAGGGCTCTTTGCCAAGGGCTTTTCAGGAGCTTAGTAGAAGTGTGGCAACTCGGACCTCCTCACCTTCAGAGATACCTCCAAGTATAAGGGTCAGATTAGCTCCCCCTGAACCCCCTCACCCACCTCACCAATCGGTTTCCTGATTCCTTCACCCCCTGAGTGTGACACAACTTTGACTTCCTTTTGATGTCCGATTCGTCAGGCAGTGAAAGTGAAGCCAATATTGTTTGTGGAGATAGAATGATGACACCACTGAAATGGTATCGGCATCATAGATATGTGTTTTATGCTAATGGCAGTAAACATTCAGTTTGAGAAAGGGTTGTCCTAATAGTGGAAAAATTTTCTTAATTTTTTTTGGGGGGGGGTATTTTTTTCCATCTCAAAATCTATATTTAAAAGTTTTCACACAGGCCCTTTTTTCACCTTTTTTTTTTTTGGAGGCAACACACGTACATAGTCACGATGGCCAGATCCTGGCATTGTGTTTTGTATTGAAGCATCTATAAAGTATGTGCAAAGGTTATTGTGAACGGAGGTCATGGTCAGGTGTGACATCACCTATTGTTATCTGTTGATCCTTAGTTATCAACATTGTTGCTTGTAATCCTTCCTCTGCTGATAAGGAGCCTGCTGAAAACACTTACTGGAAAGACAGAAAGTATGAGTCTAAAATAGACCCAACGGCCATTGTGAAAATTCAAGATTACTAATTTTATTTTGAAAAAAAAAAATGTCTATTCTTTTTTTTTTAAGGCTGGCTTCACACCACAGCGCAGTCCGGTCCGGGCCTGTCAGGCATGAACCTGACAGCCCCGGACCGGATCAGCACACAGAACCGGAGGGCCAAATGTGCCCTCTGGTCCTGTGTGCAGCCAGATGACTGTGATTGCAGCTGCAGCTGCTGATTGTTCAAGATCGTGGCTAGCATGGAGCTAGCCGTGGTCCTGAAACAACAGCAGCGTGCAGCCGCCAGTATCCGGTTCCCAGATTCGCCCAGACCGGGGCAATCCGGCCCCATAGGTTCCCATGTTAGGGAGAACCGGATTGCCCAAGATCCGGGAGAATCCGGGATCTGGCTTTTTGGGGTGATTTTTCTCCCCGGACACAAAAATGTAGGCTACTATGGGTCCAAAAACCGGTTCGGGGCTGTCTAGTTTACACCGGACAGCCCCGGACCGGACCTTGCCGTGGTGTGAAGCCAGCCTGAGACAAGTAACATAAAAATCAGATTTAAACCATGGGTACATTTGTGATCAGGCCTTTTGTGATTATGGCCTCCCCTTAATCAAAGCAGTGACATATATATGGACATGCAGGAAGGTTATGCAAAGTGACATTCTCGACATTTGCAAGGTCACAACCCAGATTTATAAAACAAATTATGTCATATCTTATAAAGGTCACTTTCATAGTTTTGTTTTCTTCATAAACTGGATTTATTTTTTGATAAATCCTTTTAAAGGTAGATACACTTGCATTGTATAAAGGGCACTACATCATGTTTTAAATTATGGATACTATTTGGATTTAAAGTGAGCCAACCTCCTTTAAATCAGTGCAGCAGGTGATTGACGTGTGCAGCATGACATCATTGAGGTCTTTTGACTCCTTCCCTGTGGGCTTGTCTTTCTGCTGTAAACTGAACTCCCCCCCACCCCCTGATGAGTCTGGATGAGAGGAAGGGGGGAGGTGGCTCAGCTTACAGCAGAAGGACATGCCCACACGGGAGGAAAAAACTTAAATGTTGCTCACATCAGTCACCTGCTGCCCTGCTTTAAAGGTGATTAAATCCTGGTGGTTGGTTCCCTTTAAGTGTCAAAGATTTCATTTTTTGTTTTTCAAATAACCTCATGGATGGTATTGTCTCCCAGGACTCTTTGGATCACTGAAATCAATCTCAAACACTTGTGATGGTTTGCCAGGTGAGTCCAATTAACAAAAAAACTACATAAGAAGAATGTTCTACATTATTACGCAGCCACATGGTTCAAGTAATATGGGAAAGAAAAATATTCTCTCTACTGTTGAAAAACATAAAATAGTGCAATGGTATTTCTGCCTGATACACAGTACAGCCAGGTTCATGCAAGTAAAGGTATAATGAGGAAGGTTTCTGCCAGACAAATTCACATTCACTTGGACTGTGTGCCCAAGCAGAAACGATTGCAGTGAGCCTAGAAATTCATTAGGAATAACTTTAAAACGGACCTCTCAACTGATAAGTGTGTGCAACCCAGGATAGTTCCGATGGATAGAGTAGTGGACAGTTGGTGGATGGCCCCATGTCCCAACGAGGCTGTGATGTCTGCAAGAAGACGGTGATCTTATTTTGGGCCAAATTCCTGGAATGAGACCTGTTAGGCCCCTTTAGGCTTCCTGAAGGTGTGAAAATAACCTCGGCAAGCAAAGCATATAGAGTTTCTGGCTGACCACTTTTTCCCATGGTACAAAAAGAACTGTCCCATCAGTAGAAAAATCATCTTCTTACATAAAAATACACTATCTCATGCTACAAAGACTACCTCTAAGCCATTGACTGCTAGGGGCATAAAAAGAGAGAAACTCGTGGTGTGACCACAGCCTCACCTGACCCCAACCCTATTGAGAGCCTTCGGGGGAAACTTGGGCTCGCGGAGGTTATTCTCTCATCGTGTAAAGGAATTCAAGTAAATACTATCCAAAAACTCAAAAGTTCAATGGATGCAAGAGTTGTGAAGGTGATATCAAAGAAGGGTTCCTATTGTAACATGTAACTTTGTCTTTTAGGATGTTTTTGATTGAATATCTTTTGTGCTGTAAATGATGTCTTCATTCTGCACATTCAACAAATGACCAATTTCAGTTGATTGTAACCTATAAAATGTTTGGAAACTGTTGTGCATAACAATTTGTAACAGTGCATTTTGAGGTTTTTTTTTAGTTTTTGAAAAAAATACTATTATCATTGCGGGTTTGTCCAATAAAATGTGATTTATACACTAACGGTAAATGATGTAGACATTATGCTGACTCATTTGCATCCATCATTAAGGAAAATCGAAGAAAAATAGTATATACCTAATAATTTGGAACGAGGTGTATGTTGACCAAATTTAATGGTCAACCATAGACAGAATGTGTAGTCACAATAGGCCTATTAATGACAATAGATTACATGTCTTATCTAAGGGTAGGGGCAGATTTTCGGCCCAAGTACGATCCAACAAAATATCAGATCGCAATTAAATTAATGTTAGCATGTGGGGCTGCTCGCATGTCTAAGTGCGATCTGATGTTCGGATCGCACTCGGTTGTGCAAGTCTATGGGTGCATGGAAATCATCAGACTGCACTCGGATGACAGCGGAGTGCAGTCTGTTCTCAGCAGACACATCCAATGGAGAAGATGGAGAAATGTTGTTTTCCATCTTCTCATAGTGTGCTCTGATTCTCGTATATGAAAGAATAGGTTCACACTGTGCCGACACTATGATTAGATTAGATTAGATTAGATTAGATTATTTGATCGCATAATCGACCAGATTCTCTTGATGATGGACTCTATGGCCATCTGCCTCTGCCTGAGAATAGGTTATTACATTAGTGGAGATTTTGCCAGTTGGGCGCCTGCTTATTCTCCTATGAGGACAGGATTATCAGAACCAGACAGATTTATAAATGAATTGATTTATTATATTTTAATTTGGAATCTGCTTATGTAGTATCACTAATATAGCTTTAACTGTGGCTCCAGTTTGGTGATGGTTTAACTTTTGTATAATATCCTTGACACAGTGTGTGATTACTGAGCATTTTATAACATCCTTAACGTTACTGAACATCACAGAATATAATGAATTACCCACTAGTTTAAGTGGATGCCATGTAAGAAACAATGGAGTTCTCTGTCAGAGCTGCAGACGGTCTGTGCTGGGTGACAAGGACGTGACGCATATTGCCCCGGGTGCATTTTCCAGTCTGATTGTGGGAAATGCTTTGCACACAGAGATGCTGATACATGGCATGGTGCAAGTAATTTTCTTAATGCTCATTATATAATCTTTCTTGGAATTCTTTTCTATAATAATACATGATATGGCTGTCAAAGCTAATTATACCTTGTAGGATTTCAAATCAACCACAATGATGTTAGAGTTCTGGGTGAGGGAGACAGGGATCCTGTGTGATACATGACCTGTATATCACTAGTAGTGGACTTGTTCAGGGCTGGAGTTAGGGGAAATTCCATCCTCTAAGTGTTGGAGCCGGGATCTCTGTGCTCTGGTACGCTGGGTGGTCGAGCCATTGCGAACCACTGGTAGTGTATGATCAGCTTGTGACTCACCGTTGCCGGGTTCTCAGGTCTCAGGCAATGCAGCACTTGTCACGGTTTCGCGTCTGAGGCTGTGGGGCCCGGTGGTCAAATAAAAAGGGATTAAAGGATTGGGATGAATCTTGATTGTCGTGACACCACCTTAGTTGCTTTGTTGCCCGTTTCCCGGTCTGGGTTACCGCTTGATGGTGCCCTCCCGGTTAAGATGCTTTTCCAGGGCTGCACGGCACTGTGCATGCTCCCGCTCCTCCTCTTCCCACGTTCTCTCCTTCTCTAACTTCCCCCACACTACACCTTATACTCCTCCCTCCAGGACCTGATTGGCCCTCTACCTCTGAGTGGTGCATGTGGTACATGGAGCTTTGGATTTAACTGCTTCATCACTGAGACGGAAGATATTACATCTTCAGTCAGGGATGCAATACCTTCCTGGACGCACTTGTTGCGGGGCGCCACACTTGCACTGGGGTTAAATCCAGCATTATCATCTGTAGTGTGGTTGGAAAATAAAAAAGTAAAAAGCCCTGCCCTCTTGCCCCCGGAAGTAAGTTGCTTATGGCTGGCTGTATGTGGGTGGAGAGCTGAACAGCTAATCAGTGACTTCCAAGGATGTATGGGTCACGCGTGTGTCCCAAACAGGCAGAACTCGAACATCCAGACATTCGCTCATCCCTAATCATTAGCTGTAAATATTAAGAGTTGAAGATAATTTATTTGCACGTCCCATCAGCCATGATTGTAGTCTGTGGCCAATGGCTGGGAGGGGGAATTCCAAATGTTATTTGGCCCTTTGTTAGGTGAAGAGAATGGGGTATCAGACTGCGCTGCTGCCTGTCAGAATGATGTACCAGAGGAGGCCAAGTAGCTGGAATAGAGAGTTAGACTTTATTTTGACACATTTCGTGGTGTTCACACCACTTCCTCAGAGCAGTCCTGTTATCTGGTGGCATTCACAGCTCTTCTTTTATTTAGATGGTTTGGTGCGCTGCCTTCATAATATAACAAATGTCTCTTCAGAAAGGAAGAGGACATGAACTCTTGACCCGTGTAGACTAATAAACCATACTACAACTCTAGTCATTTGGAGTTCTTTTCATTCATCTGAGGCAGCGCAGAGGAATCACATCTTTACCTTCTCTTCTATTTTATTGTGCATCACTTGCAGATCTGCAGCAACCTGTTACATATGCATCGGGGGTTGCGTCACACACAGCCAACTTAGGTGATGACATAATACTCTCGTCCTTACCTCTATAGTAAAAAGTTTAGACTCTATTGTGGTTGTCTTGAGCCTTAGGGCTACTTTACACGTTGCAATATTGTTCCAATATTGCATATGATTTCACGGGAGCGCGCACGTTTTTGGCACTTGTCCAAGATCGCATAGTAGATGTCACATAGGGAGATATCGGCAGGCAACGCAACTACGATGTAGTACGCCCCTTTTCCACGCTCTGTATGAGCAACTCAGGGAACGACCATTTAACATTGGAGTGAATAGGGGAAGTTGCGCTCCAAATCGTAGTTGCGCTGTCACACAGCACGATCATGCCACATCGCATATACAATATCGTATGGTTGAAGGGCTTGCACAATCTTCTTGCAATATTGTAGTTAGGTTGTTTTCGCGTCGCATTGCCCATTTACACGACACAACACACGAACGATATCAACTGCAACGGCCGTACCACGTGACATTTTATCGATATTGCGTTGCAATATCGCGACGTGTAAAGCGGCCATTAGTTTCATATATTCAAAGCAGCAATACTAAAAGTCAGTATTCACACTTTAACGAGAGCCTTGCCGTATGACTTAGGATAAAAGCCAAACCACACTATCAATTTGCAGACACAGTGTTTTGAAATATTTGCCCTTCGTCAGTGAGGCGTGATAGAGACTGGATAATCAATCGAATATGAACTGCGGACGCCGGCAAGTAAAAGGTACTCTAATGCCCACAAAATGATGGACAGATCGACATATATTGTTATGTGCATGTGTTGGGTGCAGTACATGTCATCCTATGCAAAGTGTCATCATTGCTAAGTGTCGCAGCTAGTTCAATGCAAACTATGAGAGAGGAAAGAAAGCACAATAGTGTCTTGTCCTTATAACAGTTGTGCAATTTTATGTCACTGCTCACCTGGAACGGTTGTGTGACCCACAACCGGTGTAAAGGTATGGTATGGCTGCCACAGGATCCACACTACACCTGCAATAGTGGTGCCAAAGACGAACACTGGAACTTCCAAACACAGTAAAACAGCATTGGCTCACTTCACAAACTCGATTTCTCCAGCAATGCTCTAGGAGTGCTGAATGCCAATGGAGGAAAAAAATCAGTCATCAGAAAACTTTATAAATTTATGTTAAGAACCTACAACTCCGCCCTTCACCTTGTCAAATAACCTACTATCCAGCAATACAAAAAAATTCTGACAACTTTCACTCTCTCCTCAGTTTTAAAGTGCAGGCCCCCATCCTGACCTCTGTGCTGATGATCTGGCTTCTTAATTTACAGAAAAAAATAGAAAACATCCACCAGTAAATCAGGTCCCAACCTGCAAGTGCTGTTACTTCAATCCCTCCCCACATCTCCTCTGGATTAGTTTCCACATTTGACCCAGTCACAGAAGTAGTCTCCTCTCCTCCTTTTGTCCTACTACATGCACCACTGACTCCATTCCCTCACACCAACTCCAGTCTCTCTCTCCGGTCGTCTCTACTCACCTAACCAAAATCTTCAATATCTCCCTCTTTTCTGGTATCTTCCCTTCTTCCTTCAAACATTCTATTGTAACTCCATTGTTAAAAAAGACGTCTCTAGACCCATCCTGCACAAATAACTAACTACAGACCAGTCTGCTGGAGTGCCTGGTCTACACCCACGGCACCCGTTACCTCTCTACTCACTCTCTTATAAATCCATTATAGTTTGTTTTTCGCCCCTTACATAAAACTGCCCTCATCAATCAAAGTGACCAATGACCTTCTGATGGCAAAATGTAATGGTGACCACTGACCGTCTAACCGCACTTTCCAACATCATGTCCACTCTATACCTGAAACTCAAACTTTCCAAAACTGAACTTCTGCTCCCACCCTCCACTAACCTCCCCAAATATGACATCTCTCTCTGTGTGTGACACCACGATAACACCTAGGCAGCATGCTCGCTGTCTGGGTGTTATCTTTGTCACTGATCTATCCTTCATCTCTTATATACCAACTACGCCCGCAATTGTCACTTGCACTTAAAGAACATCTTTAGAATCTGCCCCTTTCTCACCATGGAAACAACAAAATCCCAAACTTTGGCCCAGATTAATTCCCGCATTGATTATTGAAATTCTCTATTAATTTGCCTCCCCTCACTAGACTTTCCCCTCTCTAGTTCATCCTTAAAGCAGCAACCAGGGTCACCTATCTGGCTAATCATGACATGGACACGTCTGCTGTGTGCCAGTCATTGCACTGGCTGCCCGTACATTATAGTAGTCAATTTAAATTGCTTGTTCAAACCCACAAAGCTCTTCACAGTGCAGCACCTTTCTACACCTCTACTCTCATCTCTGTCTATCACCCAACCCGTGTTCTACATTCGATTAACATGCCCACTAATCCGAACCTCTCCCTCCTGGCTCCAATACTTCTTCCGAGCTGCACCAATTCTCTGGAATGCTCTACCCCAAGAAATCAGGACCATCCACATATTACACAATTTTAGGCGCTTCCGAAAAACACATCTTGTTAAGGCGGCCTAAAACGTCCCCTAATCGAAGGCCCTTCATAAATAGCTCATTCACTATTTCTCTGAACATAACTTTCCGTCAAACTCCACCAAACCCAAAAGCTCTACACAGATTGGTGATGACTCATGCAGCCTTACCCAACTTACCACTTCTTCAAGATTGCTGGACCATCATTGTAAATAAACACCTGTACTCGGTGTCACCCCCACCTCATTGTACATTGTAAACTCTTATGAGCAGGGCTGTCTTTTTGTTTTACTTTAATTATTGCATTATTGTATTTTTATAATAGTTACTTATGACTATTTGTACATGTGCCTTCTGAATTGTAAAGCACTGCGGAATATGTTGGCGCTGTAGAAATAAAGATTAATATTATTATGTAAACTGGACTAATTCTCCATAGTTGAGGAGATGCAAGAAAATATTAAGGGGAATAGACTAGTCTTTATTGTGTCCGGTTCTAGCTCTGATCTACGATCATGGGTCACAATATGTTGATCTGCACCAAGCACTTCGTAGCACTGGAAAAATGATTGACACATCTTTGAGTACTATTCCTTTCTTTTGACTTTGCTTCAAAGCAAATAGTTTAGACTGTTTGCACTTATTGCAGCTCTCCATAAAGTGGACCGTGTAGAATTGTGCGACGCCTTAACGCATTAATCCATTTGGCCCTCCGCTATTCTTATACACTATGAATTCCATACAGACCATGCATAGACCAAACCCATCACACAGTGCCCCTGGTGGCACAACTCAAACATAAGCTTCTACTAGATGGCCAAAAACTCATATTGTGTATCCATTGCTCTCTAGTTGGTCTTCATCGCGGCTTGTAATTCTCATCACAAACCAAAGTCCCTATGGCTTTGATGGCTTTTTTTTTGGGCGGTGGTGGTTTATATAACGCCAATCCTGAAGTTTCTTACTAGTATGAGACACATAGGTCTATATAGGAGCTGTATCATTAACAAAATAAAATCTATTCCAAAAAGGTGGATCATTGTTTTTTTCAGGCGCATTGGAAGAAACTATTTGATTTGGGAAATGTTCATTTACCTCGATGTATATTGATGTTGGAGACTCCGTCCCATTGAATTAGGAAACTTTAAAGAGTTAAGTCAAGCATAGTTTCAGTTGTTTTCTTAAAAGACAAGAGTTATATGTAAATGGAAACAACAAAAATATTCTAGTTTTTCATGACCATGGGAAAGAAATACATGAGGCATAAACAAATGGTTTAAGATAAGGAAAGCAATTCTTAATTAAAATATTCTTCTTACATTCCAGATTGATGTCATGTTTACTGCTTTTAAACAAATAAACCAAGTCCTAAAATATGACAATTGGAGTCTGTAGATGGGGTCTGTGAGCAATTAGGAACTATATATAGAGACTGTATGTAAATACAAATACACAAAGTTAAGGACAAGTCGTGCTGTGGGGAAGATGTGTCCTCACCGGCTAATCTAATAATCTACAAAGACCAATGTAAAGTTCAGATGTAGAATAATTACACAGTCAATTGTTACCAGGTTCTTCCTTCTACACCAATGGCCTTAGGGTGCTTTCACATCTGCGTTTTTCGTAATTCGCGGCAGATGCGGTGAAAAAACCGCATCTGCCGCGTTTACCGCATAACCGTTCCACTTGCGGCGCGGTTGCGGTTTTTTCTATGCAAAGTATAGGCATACTTGCGGCAGGTGCGGCAAGTGCGGTTTTGCACTTGCGGCAGGTGCGGCCGCGAAAAAAACCGCGGCTTACTGCGGTTTTTTTCGCGGCCGCACCTGCCGCAAGTGCAAAACTGCACTTGCCGCACCTGCCGCAAGTATGCCTATACTTTGCATAGAAAAAACCGCAACCGCGCCGCAAGTGGAACGGTTATGCGGTAAACGCGGCAGATGCGGTTTTTTCACCGCATCTGCCGCGAATTACGAAAAACGCAGATGTGAAAGCACCCTTAGACATAAAGTTGAGAAAGCAGATGAGACTAAATTCACACTACACAAGGTGAATACCTCATCTAAGGCCCCAGGGCAAGTATCCAGCGTGTCCTACTCTCCGGAAGGACGCCAAGAGATTAGTTTTGGCCTTTAATTGGGCTGGTGTCCAACATAAAGAATAAATATATTCTACCTTGTAAACAGGGCTGTGGAGTCGGGGTTCGTGTCCATTTTGGTGGAGTTGGAGTCGAATTTAGGGAAATTGAGGAATTGGAGGTTTTGCTTACCGACCCCACAGCCCTGATTGTAAGGCATTTATTTAAAGGGATCCTGTGACCTCCAGAACGCCTCCTACGCTAGCAAATCATGTCCCTGCACCATCCCATCACTAATCTCACACTACTTTTGTCTCCTAAAAGCATCCTGTGAAAGTGCATAAAAACGTTTTAATACTTACTCATTAGTGATTATAATTAGCAGGAGCTATATTCTTTAGTCACCAGGGCAGGCTGTTTTGCAGGCTCCAGGTTCCACCCTCTCTCTGTCTGTGTGCTCTGCTTGTGCTGGCTTTACCCTCCCCCCTCTCTATCACTCACAGAATGCAAATCATTAGTCCTGCCTTCAGCTCCACATCACAGCAGCACAGACAGAGAGAGGTTGGATCCTGGAGGCTGCAAAACAACATGCTCTGGTGACTAAAGAATATAGCCTCTGCTAATTAAAACGTTTTTATGCACTTTCACAGGATGCTTTTAGGAGACAAAAGAAGTGTGAGATTAGTGAATGGATGTTGCAGGGACATGTTTTGGTAGCTTAGGAGGCGTTTTGGAGGTGAGAGGATCCCTTTAAAGGGACACTGTCACGACGTTTTTGCCATCTTATCTGAGAGCAGTATAATGTAGAGACAGAGACCCTGATTACAGCAATGTATCACTTACTGTGCTGCTCAGTATAGTTTTGATAAAAATCCCTGTTTAATCAGCTGGAGATCATTCATCATTATAGGCGTATATTCATTTACTGCTAAATCTGAAGCAGAGAAAACAGTAATTTTATCAAAATGACAGCAAGCAGCTCAGTAAGTGACACATCACCGGAATCAGGGTCTCTATCTGTACATTATGCTGCTGTCAGATAGGATGCCAAAAACCTTGTGACAGTTTCACTTTAATACATATGCCACTATAAACACGTATCCAAAAGGAATTATTGGTGTTGCTGACAGGAAATTGGGTTGGCTTACCTGTAAACCAAGCCCCAGGTCAGTTTCTCCATCTTGACTATTTTAACCTAAGGCTATGAGCTCACTGTGCTTTTCTGCACCAAAATCGATGACCCACAGTTTTGTAATGAAAGTCAATGTAATTTTCAAAAAGCTGTGCCCACTATGTGCGTTTTTCAGTGGTGCCAAAAAAAGCATGCGTTTTTGAAAGCCCCTGTCAATTATCTTGTGCTTTTTTTGGGCTGCTTTTTCCAGCTGCCGCCATTCTAATGACCTGAAAAATGCAGCACTAAAAAAAAATGAAGCAAAAAGCACAGTGGGCATAAAGCTTAAGGACCTGGCGGGACTACCTGATCAGCTGATTGGTCACATGACCACATCAGCTGAGCTGTTTAAATCTCCTGCTCACAGATCGGTTTTAGCGGGTGGGAGATTTTAACTGCTCAGCTGATGCAGTCATGTGACTGATCAGCTGATCAGGTAGCCCCACCCCACCAGGTCTGTAAGATCTGAATAGATGGCGCGCATCGTGGGACATGCAGAAGAGATAAGGATTTTTTTTTCTATTTTTACCCCTTGCTGTAGTTAATTTTTCTTCCGCAATGTATGTATATATGTACAGTATATACATTGCGGAAGTGGAATTAAACAGGAACAGAGCAGTTTTAGTGTACTGAGCATGCTCAATACACTAAAATCGGGCCAGAAAAACGATCCTGTGTTTTCTCGGACCCGTGCTCCATAGGACCCCATATTAATTGCTGCGGATTGTGTCAGATTCGATTGTGTCTGATTTGTTCCGCTGTGGATTTTGGGCACAGCAAAGAAAAAGAAAAAGAAAGAAAAAAATCAGACAGAATTGGATCTGTCACAAATCGGACAGCAATAGAGCACCAATCCGTACAGATCTGTTGCCCATAGGAATACATGGGGACCAAATCTGATCCGTGGCTGTCTGTTTTGCAACGGACAGCCACAGATTGCAAAAAAATCACAATGTGAAAGCAGCCTCAGAACCCTTTCACATCAGCGTTTTTTCAAATCGCGGCAGATGCGGTGAAAAAAACCACATCTGCCGCGATTACCGCATACCGGCTGCACTTGCGGCACGGTTGCGGCGCGGTTGCGGTAAACGCCATACAATGTATAGGCGGACTTGCGGCAGGTGCGGCAAGTGCGGTTTTGGCACTTGCGGCCGCGAAAAAAAAGGCTGTCAGCCGCGGTTTTTTTCGCGGCCGCACCTGCCGCAAGTGCCAAGACCGCACTTGCCGCACCTGCCGCAAGTACGCCTATACCTTGTATGGCGTTTACCGCAACCTCGCCAAAACCGTGCCGCAAGTGCAGCCAGTATGCGGTAATCGCAGCAGATGCGGTTTTTTCACCGCATCTGCCGCGATTTGAAAAAAACACTGATGTGAAAGGGCCCTTAGATGGCATCCACAGTTCCAAACATTAGCTTTAGTTGGCCTTTATATGCTCAATGGCTTTCAACATACCATGTGACTCCAGCTTTTCTGAGCTTCAGCCAAAGGTTCCCCGACATAGAACGCAAAGAAGGCAGAAACTTATGGTGTTTTCACATCTAAGGTTGGTGTGCGTTTTGCTAAATTTGGGTTTTAGGCGTTTTTACAGCTAAAAATCGCATTAATAAAAAACGTGTTTTTGCCCCATTGATTTCAATGGGAACGCATGTAAAAACGCATGCGTTTTAGCCAACACTGCCCAAAACGTCGGGGAAGAAGTCTTGTGCTGCGTTGGCAAAAACGCATGCGTTTTTACATGCGGTTCCATTGAAATCAATGGGGGCAAAAATGCTAGCGTTTTTTATGCGTTTTTAGCAGTAAAATGCAAATTAAGCAAACCACACACCATCCTTAGATGTGGAACAGGCCTTAATGTCAAATAGGGCAAGAGGTTTTACAAAGATACTGTATTAGTGATCTTCCCACAGAGCACAATGGCAGGAGCAGTGGTGTAACTTGAAGATTGTAGGCTCAGATGCAAAAGGTCCTACGGGGCCCACAATTATTGCAAATCTTTAATAGCAATAGTCTTTTAGGGGGCCGGTAGGCTTTAGGCCCAAGTGAAATTGCAACCCTTGCACCTGTTGTATTTACACCCATGGGCAGAATGCTCTTTTTTTTTTTTTTTTCCTATCTCCTAAATCGCTAACCCAGCCACACACATAGATGTAAGTTGATGGCACACTGTCCTAGGAGGGAGAAGATATTTTAATGTGCACAGGGTTTAATAAATCCCCATCAATGTCTTTAGTCTGGCCCCTTTTAACTGCTCTGAGCAATAAAACTAGATGACATTTATAGATAAACAATTCGAGGAACAAATCAACAACTCTTCAGCAAATCGAATCTCTGACATGCTTCATTACACACCATTATACCCAACACATCAAGATGAACTAGATAAGAGCTCAACAACTCCCAATCACTTAGATCATTAAGAGAAAAGAAGAGACCGAGGAAGAAAACAAAAACTTTATTGAAAAATGCACATTTCAGTCACAGTACAAAGCAAAGGTTAATTACAGGGCAGGCCGACATTCAGAAATCAGAGCCTCCTTCATGTCAAACAGAACAGAGGGTTCTCCAGTGTTTCTCCGCCGGTCGGGATCATGTACATAAATACTGTCCGGTACATTCACTTCTATGTTCACACAGGTTTCTACAATTTCAGATCTCCCTTAGATTAAAATTAATGCTGTTGGGCACAATGTGATGAAATTGTGTGAGCGGGAACCTCAGCAATTCAGTAGTATCAACTAAATAAAATACATAAAAATTAACCAAAATATAACAAAGTATAAAATATACTGAAAACAAACAAGTAACCACAGTTTGCCAAGAAACCGGTTATTGGAACCAGCTGCTTATGCCTAAAAGAACATCCCCCCTATTAAAAACATTAAAAATCCCTGCAACTATTTTCACATATACCCAGGGGTTATAGACATTTACATAAGCAACTGCCAAAGAGGCTGCTGTGGCTTATCCTAGTAAATTAAATATGTATGCTCAACCAGCACAGGCGTGCATGTGTAAGGGGGAGTCTAGAACTTGGTTGACAGCTTGGTCATGTGTCTGGTCAGTGTAATGTAGGGACTAAAATGGGGGAATATCTTGGTCAGCCTACTGTGTGCTGTGATTCAGGGATGAGAGGCGCTTGGGGATCCTGGAATGGGAGGAACTTGCCAATTTTGGGATCAGAGGCGCTGCTTATTCTGGTCCCAGAAGTGCTGTCGACTCTGGGATCAGAGGCACTTGCTGATTTTGGACTGGGAGGAGAGGTCAAATCTGGGATCAGAGGCGCTTGGGGATTCTGGGATTGGAGGAGCCTGCCGATCCTGGAATCAGAGGACCTTGCTAATTCTGGGATCAGAGGTGCTGCCTATTCTAGGCCCAGAAGTGCTGCCGATTCTTGGATCGGAGGCGCTGCCGATACTGGTCCCAGAAGCGCTGTCAATTCTGGTATCAGAGGCGCTTGCAGATTCTGGGATTAGCAGTGCTGCAGATTCTGGTCTCGGAGGTGCTTACCATCCGGGGAACAGAGGTACTTGACGATCCTGGGATCGCAGGTGCCGCAGTGATGTCTTAGTTCTGACAGCTTCCTGCATTTCTATGCAGCTGCCACTCTCAAATCAGGAGAGCCGCTGTCCAGTGCGTACACTACAATGTGAACCTTGCACGAATTATGCGCTGGCTATACACCAGTGAGCATGCGCCCAAATACAGATATTTACAATCCCCATAGGAGCTAGGTTAAGATCGCCTGCAGCAGCTCTATTGGGTTGCTGCGCTCTTACTTTCTTCTGACCCTGAACTAGTGAGTGCAGGAGCCTATTAGTGGCCACTGATTGTACCATGTGAGCCCCGCAAACAATGTCACAAATCCCTGAACCCCTGGTTTGAACAACGCTGGATCAGTGCATGTGTGGGAGTCAAGAATATGTCATTCTTGTCTTACAAGGGGAACTGCTTCAATTAAAAAAGGGAAGTTTATAAAGTGGACACAACTTTAATGGTACCTTTACACGCCGCCACAACAGGATGGATACCAACGGCAACTTCACGTGCACGAGCACGGCCGAACGGTTACCAACGGGAACCGCACCCTCTATACACGCCGCCACAAGGTGCGCTACGCTACGCTACATCTACAGCTACATACATCGCCGGGTGTCGCAAGTAGCCGTCTGTAGCTCAGCGTACCAGCTTTACACACAGCCACCACAGAGTGATCTGGGAGCAACAAAGGCAGGACGTAAAACAAATAGGCGTGCCACAGACCTGTACGCCGCGCCCAAACCACAACCATTGGCCAACACTACGGAGTTGTGATTGGGCACGACGGAAAGGGCGGATGGCCGAGACGTGCCGTACTAGTGAACGGAGTGTGGCACGGAATAAGCGCTTGTGACATGGCGGAGCCTGGCGAATGCATCCAAAGCGATGGTAATGGGTCACGCTAGAGCGGTGGCCAGTCACATATCCCGTGTGTATTAAAGTAGCGGTCCGGGGCTATGTGTGCGTAGTACAAGTGTTTGCCGTGTCACGCACGATCAGCGCTTGTGACAGCCGCGTGTGCAGATTGAACTGAGGTGCGTTTGTGTGCCACACATTAGCGTCTTACAAAAGACAGTATGTGCGTTTTCTGTCAAAAATCTGTGACAACTGTGGCGAAGTATGTGTATGTATACAGGCTGAATGGGGTTTAATATATGTGCTGACAGATGTGAATGTAGTGGAACAGCTTCCAAGGCACCAAGTCAAAGATCTGTGTGACAGTGTATTAGCAAACACCTGACAAGAATATGTCCTGCATCAATGTGCTGTGTGCAGGGGACCCTCTGCCTACAACAAAATAAAGGATCATGTACGCACAATGGCCACAAACACTGTTGGGCAAAAGACTTTCCGAAAAACATGGCTACCCACACATATTGTGTGCACAATCCCAGCCAATAGGTGGCTATGACATCCCAGGCCCCCACCCAACCCTGCATCACATTGCCCTCCTCCACCAAGTAATCAGGCTCACACAGATGATGTTGGATCCAACAGAAAAAGGTTTAATATATTGCATGAATCTTGACCTTGTCTTGTGCAAACAAAATATACATGAAGTAAAAACATTGTAGAATTCAAGAGCAGGTGACATTAATCAGGCAAATTCAATGGATAAGCAAATCACCACACATTGCAAACTGTGCATGGAAAAAATACTAAAATAACCTAAACTAACTAACTAAATAACTACATAATGAAAACTCATGCACATAATGCAAACAAAGAGAATGGAAAAGGTCAACCAAACATTAAAGGGGTGCAGCTAACCTGCTGTCACCTCCATTGAAAACACAAAAAGCAACTCCCAGAGCCAGCCACATTATATGGCCTGGTCCTGCCAGCTCACTGCACCAGACCCATTGAAGTAGGAGCAGTAAGCTTCTCTACTGTCCCTGGCCTCCTGCCGAGTGCGGCCATGGCTCTGCGGCTGGAGTGGCACAATCACATGGGCCTCATCACGCCAAGACCCTGGACGGAGCTCCCCTGTTGTAGCGTCTGCATTATCTACATAACCTCCTGGCGTGTATGATGCCCTATCCCTACGACGCAGGAAGTTATGTAGCACACAGCAGGCCACCACTACCGCGTCAATAGACTCCGGTTTCATATGTATAGGTGTATGAAAAATCCGGAATCTATTGGCCATTATCCCAAACGCATTTTCAACTACTCGGCGGGCCCGGGATAGCCGGTAGTTGAAAATGCGTCTCGCAGAAGTAAGGGCCCTCTGGGGATATGGCCGCAGTAGGTGTTCCTGAAGTGGGAAAGCTTCATCCGCCACAAACGCAAAGTTGAGATGTTCGGTCGTGTGCTCATTTGAGGGTAAGTTTAGCCCACCATTCCCTAGTAGTGTTGCCAAGGAGCTTAGGGCAAACACCCCCCCATCTGAGTTGCGACCAGGCATTCCAACATCCACGTAGAGGAACTCATAGTTGGCATCTACTACAGCCATGAGGATTATACTACAATACCCTTTGTAATTGTAATACAAAGAGCCAGAGTGGGCAGGTTTGGTAATCCTCACGTGCTTACCATCCAATGCCCCGCCACAGTTGGGGAAGTTCCACCGGGTTTCAAACCCTTGGGCCACTTCCAGCCATTCTGCAGCGGTTAATGGCATTTTCATGTAGGCTGGCTGCAGAGCTCTCCAGATGGCCCAACACGTTTCAGGGATCAGGCGGCTCAGCAGGGGCAGGGAGACACGTGACACGTATGTGAGGGATGTCATGGACTGCCCTGTAGCCAGGAACCGCAAAGTGATCGCCAACCGCTCAGCAGCTGATACTGATGGTCGCATTATAGTGTCCTGACGCGCTATCATTGGCCCTACACGCTCCAATAGGAAGGTGAAACAGTCCTCGGGCATACGGAGATAGTTTCGGTAATCATCAGGACAGTTAAGCTCCAGCTCCCGCAACAGCTGCATGTGGCCCCGGGTTTCCCGCCTCAGAAGCCAATCACGGGTCCACATCCGCCGCTGTCTGCGCCTCATCAACCTTTCATACCGATCCTGATACCACATTTGCTCTTCCACCAACGCAAGAGCCACGATAACATTGCGGTCATGGATATTCTGCATCCTCAATATCAGCACCTGTAGATGTGAAAGCACAACATGAGTACATAGACCAAAATGTGTGCAAGTCAGCAGGTTCAGCAACCCACACCTCTTTTCCATTACACACTATAGCCAAGAGGATGGGATCTCTTGTGTGGGCCCAAAACACAACCCTGAAGCAAGGACGGCAAACACCCAGTAGTCACCCCAAACAACATGGCACACGGCGATTGAGAGTGGCCTCCTCTACATCAACGTCAATGGGAGCTCCCAAAATTCACACATCTGCACCTAGGTGAGTTAGAAAGGGACATGTGTCACCAATAATGTTGGTCAAACAGGTCCCATAATCCATGACACAGCCCATAATGTCAATTGATTACAGTAAAAATGAGAAGAATAACGAATGTGACGTACCCCGATATGGAAGGTTGAGGAAGGCTACATGAACCAAACCACATTGCACATGACTGCGGATGGTTACCCATGGTGTAATTGGTTTTTGAAGGTGTCATTTTAAATACACATGTATGCCATGTCTGGCGCCCAACACCTCAAAGCCCTGGGTCATCCCATTCCCGTTGAACACAGTCTCCATTGGCCACAACCAGTATGCAGAAATCGATCCAGTCGACATGAGTGACACAGTTCCGTCTACAGTCATGCATCCATTCTCCTGTATGTTGTCTGCAAACAAACACAGCAATGTATCTCAACAAAAGTGTCAAGGCCCACACAAAATGCCGTATCCTAACCCACACACTACACTATATGTCGTCCCCAAAAATACAAACCCCTATATCGGCCGCTACACCAGTCTCCGGCGCTCTCCAAGAACATCAACATATGCACCCCACCCTGCGCCAATTCCATGTGTGTCCACAAAAACTTACCTAATGGGTCTGGCCAGCAAGCGTAATGTTTGGCGGGATGGGCAACTTTTAAAGGGCCGCCAACCTATCACGATTCAGCGATCTCCACCAATTAGCGGAAGGCAAATCCGCACCCAGGTGCCCCTTCAGGATGTGCATTATTGTGTCCGCTGTGATTGGTGTCCCGGACTATAAAGGCAGGTCAATGGCCACTGCTCCGTGTCCAGACGTCGATGTGCATTGAGCTACTAGTGTCCTGTTTGACTTCTGTTGCTCTGACGGTAAGCCTCTTTAGCGGTTTGTAAGAAAATGTAATGAACGCAGCTGGTTCTGGCACAGGCAGCTTAGGCGATGTGTGTATGGCGATGTTTGAAGCGGCATGCAAATATTGAACACGTAATATTAAATATGTGAACCTTATTCTGTGTCGCCCAGTAGCCAGGTAGTGCCTCTACTTATATAGTGTAAGTATGTATTGCACCTTCTGCTTTTTGGCAATGGTAAAAGAGCACGCTGTTATTTCTTTGGCTGGTACTTCACATCAACATTTCAGGGGTGGTAGAATTGTGGCGGACATTCCAGGGATGTTGGGTACATGTGTTAAAATGGGACTTCCACGTCTGGAGGAACACCTACATGATCATCTGGGTGCACATTACATGTAGTATGTGCAGTGTTGCCACACACCCAGCCCGCCTTTCTGATATAGTGACCCCTTACCATTGTGGACACTGGCCAGGTACTAGTTAGCACACAACGTGTTAGGTCACATGTTGCCCTCTACAGGTATGTACGCACACACCGTGTCAAGGTGTGTTGCAATAGGTACATTGGGGACAGAAATCATGTTTGAAACATCTGTAGGTGGACACCGATATCCGGTGCTTAAGATTGGCTGCATACATGTGTTTGAGTTAGTAGCGGTCTGAGATTGAGAAAATGGCACACTCATGGCCAGTTTCACTCCACAAAATAGCTGCATAGATGATCACTGTAGAAAGTTAATGATTATGTGTATGATTGTGGCAAGTTTTGAAATGTCGGTATGCCTTGTGTTGTGACTGTGTTCTTTTTGTTTAATTTTTCATCGGCAGATGCCGAGGGGTACTGTGGAATTGGAATCCCAGCTTCTCACGGAGTATCAGCGGCACGAATGTTTGTGGCGCAGCTCGCTGCCCGAATATAAAAATCGGGCAGCGAGGGCCGAGGCCTACAGGAGTCTTGTGGCTCTGGCAAATCGCTTGGAGCCAAGGGTAGGCAAGACGTGGGACCAGCCTATGGTGGCACTTAAGATCAAGAACATGAGGTCGGCGTTCATGCGGGCTCACATTCAGTACCAGCGTCGTCGCTCAGGGGCTGGAGCAGAGGAGGTACCATCACCTACCCTATGGTACTATCCCCTCTTCACCTTCATCCTGGGCGAGGTTCGCCCGCATCGAACGACCACCAACTGCCCCGTTGCTGCGTCCCATGTAGGCCCGGCTGCATCACCACCTGCGCCACAGGAGGTGGGTAATTGTGTGACAGTGGTGGGCCACAATGTTTCCTTCACATGTGTGTTTCGATAAATCCTTCACACCAAATGTGTTGCCATATTTACCTCCTTGCTGCGGCACACCTTGGGGTGTCAATCTATCTGCCCTCCTTCCATGACTTACCAGACTTTTCTATTCTATGCTTCCAGCCGTATTGCAATGTTGCTTCTTCCACAACATCTTGGTATGTTTAGGTTAGTTATTTAAGGGTTTCAAGATAGCAGGTGGTTTGTTCTCAAACAGCCACATAGTACCATGTAGTAAATGGTGCTGTCTCACATGTGTGTTGGCTTTGTTGCCAGTGGGTTAAAGGTAATTGAGTGAGGGGTGGATTCTCACCATAAAGGAGTCCTAATGGGAAGGTGCCCAATATGTGTCATTGGCCAGCACAGCCCCCAGTATCAAGGTGTTGTGGTGACATGTCCTAATATTGGATTACGGCTACGTGACAAACAACTAATTATGTATTTAGCTGAGCTCCTGGAATGGTCGAGGTGAGTGTACAGGAGAACCACTGGTGTTGGGGTCTTGAACCTTATTTGCTTTACTGTGTTATTCATCATGTTCCATTCTGGTAGTTGGCCTTGGTGTGTGTGGGAGTGGTATATAGAGTCCTGTTGTGAATGTATACAGTTGATATTGCCTCCACTAATGGTTTTTTTTTTTTATTTTTTCCCCACCCACAGGCCCCAGAAGAGGACGGCTCCATTGCCGAGGATTCTGTTGCTGATGATGCTCAGCCCATGACATCTGGGGCTGAGCAGGAGGGCGCGGCGAGTGATGTGGGTCCAGGCCCAGGTCCCAGCTCCGGGATCCGTCGCCGCCGACGTCCTGCACCACCTGAGACGGAGCTGGCGACCTGGGCCCGACGCGTGTTGTTGGATGAACAACGGACCCACATTGACCCCGACGCCCTCTGCATGAGCAACAGAATGCGAGGGATGGAGCCGCTCCAGAAGAAGATCCTTCTGAGGGTGTTCCACAATGCCGCTGATGCTGCCGAGGATGGGGCCCTTCAATGGGGCTGCCACGTCCCCTCCCCCATGCAACACACCTTGTGGCCCCTTTCACCAGCTGCCCCATCTCGGCCCGTGAGAAGACCGGCCCCGCCACAGTCACCCCATCCCCCCTCAACACATCGTCGTTCAACCAGACGTTCTGGGGCAGGTCGGGGCTGCCCTCAGAGGAGGGGGGATGCGGCATTGTCAGAGCCGACAGAAGAGGAGTAATTTGGACACTAGTAGCCAATGCACAGAATTGGCAGTCTGGACTTTATAATTTGACGAATTTGGTTTTATATGTATATTTTGTTTATTGATTTTTGGCCAAAATTAGTGGGTTTTTTTTAAATTTTTTTTCCACTTCAATTATATTATTTGTAATTTATTTTTAATTCCAGGCTGGAATAAATTTTATTTATTAACACAATTGTGTATTCATTTCAGAATAAGGATTGTGTGGGTTTTTGGGGGTGAATGGAATTGTGGCCAATAATAGGTTTCCCCAAGCCACACAATATGGGCCAGTGCTCGCTCAGCAGGATCACCATCGGTTCATTTGGAATGTCTTAGCACATTCACAAAGGGATGTTGTGATGTGCCTCACATAGTTAGGTTATGGTGAGGTTTGGTCACCAAATATTAGTAAGGTCACATGAAGGAGCGTATAACAAAGTTAGAACAGCATTTTATTGTAAACATACATGTGTCACAGACATTTGCCATCATACAAGGAAGGCTTAGGCCAGATGGGGCTAGCCAGTCCACACTTGTGATGGTCCCAATGTGGGACAGTATAGGGATTGTAGGCCAGATGGGGCTAGCCGGTCCACACTAGTGATGGTCCCAATGTGGGACAGTATAGGGATTGTAGGCCAGATGGGGCTAGCCGGTCCACACTAGTGATGGTCCCAATGTGGGACAGTATAGGGATTGTAGGCCAGATGGGGCTAGCCGGTCCACACTTGTGATGGTCCCAATGTGGGACAGTATAGGGATTGTAGGCCAGATGGGGCTAGCCGGTCCACACTAGTGATGGTCCCAATGTGGGACAGTATAGGGATTGTAGGCCAGATGGGGCTAGCCGGTCCACACTTGTGATGGTCCCAATGTGGGACACTATAAGAAAAGAGCCCAACGGGGGCAAAAAAAAAAAAAAAAATATATTTTCACTTTTGCAAGGCAACAAGCCAACGTGTGAAAATTTTAGGGTCCAACAAGGACAACTGTTTGTGGGGCCATGTTTGGCCAGGATACAATGCATCCCTCAAATTCATGGGTGTGAACCATGGTGTGGGTGTAGGTCCGCCAGCATTTGAGCCAGGCGGCCAAGGTCCTGCAGGCCACGCTGTAGAGCCGTGGTCAAACGGGCCACAAATGCCTGATGGGCCTGGATGAATTCCTCCATGGTAGGGGCACCTGTATTGGGAGTAAACACAAACTTTAGTACACACTCGTCACTGCTGATGGTTAGTCATGACTGGCCGCAACCATCCACTTACCCTGTTCCTCCAAATCCAGTTCACCATCAGACGGGGAGGGAGATGGGGTCAAGCTCCATCCATATGAGCCCGCACGTTCACCATCTGGAAAAAGGGAGAACCAACATGGTTTACTTTGTTTACATAAATTGTTTGGCCCCAGATGAAATTGAAGCAACAGTGTGCAGGGTGTGTGTGGCAACATAACACACTTACCACCATAGTCACTGTGTGGGGACATGGTCACCCCAGGACTCGCCACTGAGCTGGAGACAGTGGGAGCTGGTGTTACTCCCGGGCTGGGGCTCCGTGGCCACATTATGTGGTTCAGGGGTAACAGTGGTCCTGGGCTACGGGGCAAAGACTCCTCTGGGCCGCCAGGTACTTGCTGCTCCTCGCCCTCCTGTGGGGAGTTGATGTGTTCCTCCAGCAGCCAGGCAGATGGGGACAGCTGGTCACACTCCAGCGGGCTGCCAGGTGCGGACTGGTCCTCCACGTCCTCTGTCCCGGTGGTTGACGGGACGTCTGGCTCCTGAGGCCCGGGGGAAGGTGTTGCCCCTGGGGACAAGGGTGCCACTTGAGGCTGATGTGGTGGGGTTCTTGATGGGCCACCTGGGGGTGGGGCATGGGGCCCTTCTTCTGATGAGGATTCAGCATCTAGTTTGAAATTTGAACATAAAAGACGTAATAAGATCATGCCTACACATTGTTGTCCTACAAAGAGCTTGTGTGGGTATTTATTTGACGGCTATGGCTGGGGTCACACACACACAGATATGTGGCCAGATATTGTTGACAGATCTCTGGTTGCAGTGAAAGCATGGACACATTGTTCCATTTTGAGGCTGTCTCCAAATGTCAACATGTGACCATGATTTGACTGCAAACAGAGATGTGCAAACAATATGTGGGCAGATATCTGTGTGTGTGACCCCAGCCTTACTTAGCATCAACCAGGTGATGCTGGATGCATACACTCATGTTGTATGCATGTACTGTGCGTGTGAGCCATTTTTAGGGCTGACTGGATGAGCACAACACTGTGAAGATGTGTTTGATTGTGTAGGCCACACTGTCCCTTGTCATATGTTTCCATCATTTTTTGTGTATTGTGGGACATGCACATGTGGCGGTGTGTGTTTTGGGGCAACAATTACTCACCACGCAGCCTGCCAATCCTGGCACGGATGTCCAGTATGCGACCTGGGCATTTGTGCTTCAAGTCAGCGATCTTTTTTTGGATCGCTTTTACTGTCCTCTGTACCCCCAGTTTGCAGAGCAGGGCCCGCTGGATCCGCCGCACGGTGCACCGATTGCGCAGCCTGGGGTGGCGGTGGTGATGGTGGCCCCAATAGTCCCGACGGTCACAATGATCAATGAGGATGATCAGCTCCGCCATCCCCCATGTTGCGGCGCGGTGCACGGCTGCCATGACTGCTATGGTGTGTGCAGAGGCGGGGCTGGCACCTTGCAGGCAGAGTGAAAATGAAACCAACGTCATGACGTCATTACGACCGCTGTGGGGGTGACGCACCTTTATAAGTAGGCCAACACGCAGACTCGGCCGACACACTTATGCGGCCCCTACTGCAGCAGACCCACAGTGCAGTCCGTACAACACGGCTCTGATCTGTCTACTGGGTAATCTCCTCCGATGTGGTATGGGATTGTGTGCATCTGTGTGCGCGCTGCGCGCACTGCCAGACCCGGAACACTTCTACGGCAGCTGCTGTGCAATAAGCCAGAGCGGTACGTAACACACACTTGTGCGCTGTGTCCCGCATTATTCGTTTTCATGTTGATATGATGTGCACACTGTATGTAGATCATGGGCCATTTATGATTTTACGTTCAAGTGTGTGTCCGCGTAATTGTACTACTATCTGATCGTGCATACGGCGCGTATGTGTAGTGCTGAAGGGACAGCTCATCCAAGATGGAGGGCTGTGAGGCAAGGGCCAATCGTAACGCAGCATCTTCCACCAATGATCGCTGAAGGGGCGCGGTATCACGCAGCATGGGTGACGCCTTAGCCACATTGCAGCTACATCGCCGGGTGTCCAGAGTTCCCTTCTGTAGCTTCTTTACACGCCGATACAGCTCGCTACAATCGGCGATGTTGCCATATGTTTATGGGCAGTGCACGGATACAGAGGTATCTGTAGCCGGCTGTGTCGTCCCGTCTTCAGACGCCGCTACTACGGGCGATATTGGCTCGACAAGCTACATTTGTAGCCTGTAGCGGGTTGTATCCATCCTGTTGTGGCGGCGTGTAAAGGTACCATAAGACTTACAGTATACCATTAACTAGGCAAAAGTTAGAGTGCCAATATTTTAAATACAGAATATACTGCTCATGATGACAGCATCGGACTAGCAGATTCAGATATTTTCAATCAGCGTCATTGTATACACTGTATGGCAACGTTTTTATGAGGATATATGAATTGGGCAGAAAACAGCTAATTAATGGGGGTGCCGGGTGTCGGACACTGGCAGATCTGCAACTGGTGATATTTCCCAAGTCATCAATATCATAACCCTGGACAATCCCTTTAATGTCTATATATAGTTTGTACTATAGAGTATACTAACATTAGTTATAGTTGAGGACAATGTGCTGAAAAAACACAATACGTCTTGCTACATACTACGAAAAACCGTATGCTGGATTACATGTTAGATTTGCGGATTTATAACACTGAACATAGTGCAATTAGAGAAAAATCTGAAAATATTGGAATCTAATGTCTGTACTCCTTCCATAGTCAACACTTTATGGACATGGGTAACTTCCTTGTAGTCACATGTATGGAGGTTCAAGGGGTTGGTTACTGAAGAGCAGGGGTCTGCTTCCACCATGGCTCTCCTAGGTGGAAGGTGATAACTGCAGAGGTGTCCACTGAACCGGCCGGCGCCTGTTCACATATATTTACTTCCATTTAGTGTCCAAGTTTCTTAACAATATGACAAAAATATTAATTAAATTATAGGAGAAATATCGTCCAGGAAAAGGACGTAGTGACAGCGTCTGCTAGATCTCACAAATAAAGAATGGTAAGACCATACAAGCCAGTACAGTAATGTACAAACAATATAATATATTTGTATCATTCCATTGATAAAATAGCTGTCCTTTGCTAAAGAAAAAAAATATCCAAAAATAAGTGATCATACATGTGTCAGCTTTAAACCATTGCTAAGGCTCACAATTCCAATTGCATAGTAAAAAAATGCTAGAGAAGGTACAACTATACTGTATGCATGTGGGTTGTACAGTGAATCTGGATCTAGGAATGTCCTTGAAGCCTAGACTCAGAGAGGAGCACAATACTGGGGACCATTTATAGTCTAAACCAACATTTATCCATCAATCTCTGGCGAATCCCATCTAGGCTTGTCCCCAATATATTCAAGGACTACATTACACCTACATATAGATAGCTGGCAGACTATCCTTCAGTTGGCAGACATTTTTCCCATACAAAGGAGCACTCGCTCAGCTGTTCTCTAGAAAAAGCCACCGACAAACAACTCTGCCAGTGACTTATCTCCAAGAGAACAAAGTGATTAGCAGCTTGAAATCGGACATGTCCAATGTACAGTACATCTCCTGCAATGATGGGTCCCATACACTTTATAGTTAGATAAACCCCACAATATTTATGGGTTCTTCTAACGTTAGTCTAATGTATATGAAGGCCTGTAGAAGGAGGGAAGTGCTGTGTAGAAAGTGGGTTTATGGACAGAGCAGGATTATGGATTATGGAGGGAGCTGCATACCAAAACAGGATATTTTTACACACAACCCAACTTCAAGGGGGTTGTCTGACACTGAAACCCTTTTTTTTTTAGTCAGAGATGAATAAAAAAAAGTTTACATTTTTATGTAGTAATGTAGAGCAAGTGATTAGAATAAACTTTCAACTATACTTTATGAATGAAATCTGAAAGAAAACCTTTCAATAACCTTCCAGAAAATGTCCCCACTAGGCAGTTTCTAAACCAGACTTATGCTCTTTATTAGCGAAATCCATATTCAGCTACACACACTGAATACGGCCATATAAGGGTGAGTGGCAGGGCCTGCACAGCGTGTGGAGCGGAATATTGATTTCCCTTACAATGAGCATATATCTGGTTTAGAAACAGCCTAGTGGGGACATCTTCTGGAAGATTTTTTAAAGGTTATCTTCCAGATTCCATTTCTAAAGTATATTTGAAACTTTATTATAATCACTTGCTCTACATTATTATTAGAAAAAAATTTAAATGGCGGTTACGCTTTAAACTCTTTCTTTTGCCCCTTGGATCAAGTGCAGGTCATTCCAGTGGTTGACGCTAGCTCTGGAGCTGACCACTGAAAATCCCTTTAACTGTGGAATAAAAACGGTGTGTCCCAGTCAGTCCAGTAATGTACACAGGAAGGTCAGTGGGATTTGGGCGGACTTTAAGATGAGTGGAAGACAAACCATTGGGACTCCCAAAACATGAGAATGAAAAAGTTGTAGCACAAATTCATCCCTGTGCCTATGTTTTTCACTGCCCGACAATATACCCTACCTAACCTGCAGTCAGCCCATTAACATGGCCGGAGATGTGCTGCAGTTCCCTGCATATACATGGGGTTTGGAGCCGACACTGTGCAGGGGAATACCCTTCAGTATCAGGATCCATACTGTGAGATTGACACTCACTTTAAGACTTTCAATATGTTCAAAAAAATCCTTTACTACCACATACAAAACACACTGATATTACACTATGTTTAGGCAAAAAATGTAAGTTTATGAATCAGGAGGGCCAACAATGCTTGGACCAGGTTTGGTATTCCTAAGAAAATCCCCTACGAACCCTCCCCAATCAATACCATTTCCAATAAATAGTATTTCAGATCCACAGCTTTTTTTAGAGATTAGTGCAAGGTGTCTACCTTAGAAGGTCATTCCACAGGCTGCTAACCTTTCTTCACTTCACACATATCTAATATACAAAGATTGCTACACAGCTACGATTCACTATCACAGTAGTTTAGCACACTTCTTTTGTCGGATGCTGGCATGCCTCTGGCCAGGGCCCGGGGCTCCCGAAGACCCAAGTCCTGGAGACAGAAATGGCCACTATTTGGTCCCTTAAGCAAATATTTTCCTAAAAAGCACTTCATTTTGTGCTGCAATAAACCTATTCTATAAGAAATCTTAATATTATTCTGGCTGCTAGAAGTTTGCAAAATGCACAGTATTCATAATACAAGAGTCTTCTGCAGCCATAAAATACCTGGCTTAGGCTGCTTTCACATCTGCGATTATTGAAATTTGCGGCAGACGTCACCGCATCTGCCAAATAACGGCTGAGTTGCGGCACCGATCCGGCAAGCCCCATTCATTTTCTATGAGGCTCGTGGTCAGGTGCGACAAGTGCGGTATTGCTAAATCCGGCAGATCTGACACTAGCTAGCAGCGTTTTTTCGCGGTGCCGCAAGTGTTGGATTCGGCAATACCGCACCTGACCGCAAGCCCCATAGAGAATGAATGGGGCTTGCCGGATCGGTGCTGCAAGTGGTCCGTTAAGCAGCAGAATTACAATAATCTCAGATGTGAAAAGGGCCTTATAAAAGGAAAGAGAGGATACCCTGTAGTTATGAGAAACAAAACAGAAGCCTTTACAATCTAATCACAAAAGAACATAAAAAAGGTACATTAAAAAAAAAAACACTTTTCATGTGTCTTCTATCTATGCGTGGACTTGTGATGATCCTTGGCATATGATGGCAGTGTGTGGAGCACATTGATCTCCACAATAATACAGCTTGGCTTCAGAGACTGACAGGTCTCCAGCTCTGGAGGAAGAGACTCAATGTGGTTTCCAACCAACTCTATCTTAATGAGGTTCGTCAAATCCCCAACGTGCGGCGACAGGCTGGTCAGGCTGTTTTTTCCCAGTAGTAAACACTGTAGTTTGCTGCAGTTAAACAGCCCGTCTGGTAATATGTCAATCTGTTGAAAAAAACAAATATAGACATTGTTAGAAATAAACCTAATAAGTAGAAAAAAACATTTGAAATGTCATTTTAGAGCTGGGATTATACATGGCAGGACTTTCACGAAAAGAACAGCCAAATATCGCATGGCGCCGGGCACCGCTCATGGTGAATGGCAATCACTGCAGCACAACCAAGTGCAGGCACAGTGGAGCAGAGATCAGGTGGTGCTCATTCACACAACAGGGAGAAGTGCTCCAGAAAATCCAGAGGAATAGAAGAAAAAGGAAGGCACTCACCGGTTTGATTTTGAAACTTTTAGTTCACTTCATCCAGATGACAAAGGGGTGCAGGACAGATGACAAGGGGGTGCGGGAAATGGCAGTAGACACACAGGACCATGGCGGCCGTGTCACACCTGGACTGGACCCCTTGAAGCGCTAGTCCAGGTGTGTCTACTGCCCCTCCCCGCACCCCTTGTCAGCTAGGTGAAGTGAATTAAAAGTTTCAAAATCAAACCGGTGCCTTCCTTTGTCTTCTACTCGTCTGGATTTTATGAAAAGAAGGAACAGGATGAAACTAAAAGGAAGGAGATACAGATTAAACATTAGGAAAAACTTTATGACAGTGAGGGCAGTCAGAGAGTGAAACCGGCTGCCACGGCAAATTGTCAGCTCTCCATCAATGGAAATCCTCAAGCAGAAGCCGGATAAAAATATAATTGGGATGATTTAAGAAATCCGGCTGGACCCGATGACCTTGAGGTCCCTTCCAACTCTACTGTTCTATGACTTCCTAGTGGTCTGGGCTTGGCTTGACTTTATACACAGTAGCCAATCTGAGGAGGCGGAGCTGCAGGGGTGGGATGGATTAGCAGGTTTAACAAATGAGGAGACAGGAGGAGTGCCTCTGCCTACCTTAGACTTCCTGTGGAGTTGCCTGCTATGTGTTTTCTTTAGTGCTTGCTTCATTATGACAGAGCTGCAACTGCAGTTTGATTAACACTTAAAAGGCACTGAGTGCATAATATTCTGAGGTCATAACTGGACAATCACTTTAAAAATAGTTGTTAATGGGTCTGATAAGGTGAAAATAATCTGAAAGAAGAAAAAAAAAAAAAAAAAAAAAAAAGAAGTATATTGTCTATTTATTACTATTTAACCACCTTTAGCTTGATTTCGAGACACAGCAACTTGATGGATCAACGATCTGTAGGAAGAACTATCTTGCACAAGCCTAGATAGGTCCATCAGGGTCTTCTCCACCGTTGTCTTGAAGGTATGAAGCTATTGGGTTGATAGTCTTCCTCTCCTCCTTGTTCCTTCTATTCATCAGACCATGTCCTTCTGATTTTTCTATTTGTGTGATGTGTAAACAAGGCATAGCTTGGTGATTCTTGCTTTGAGTGACATGCTGGGCTTGATTTGTTCCAAAATGTATTTGTTTGTTCTTCTTGCAGTCTATGGTATAGATAACATCCTTCTCCAGCAGCATATGTTGATGCTGTTGCTTCTTCTGTCCTCTTCCTTTATCATCCAGGTATGTTCTCTAACCCAGGAAAAAGCACTGCTGACCAGTAAGAGTCCCCCTTCTATCTGAGGTCTAATGTTGGGCAGATTGATTCACGGTAGTCCAGTCGTCTTGGCCTCAGGACTGGAGGCTCGCAAATCTCTTACCTCCAGGACTCCCGGAGTAGCTTTAGATTAGCCAAGCTAGTGCGTCATCTGGGCATCATGTTGCAATAATGATATTGCATCAATCCAGCTAATAAAAACCATTCCGGAGATCCCAGAAGTCAAGACATTTGTGAGCTTCCTGTCCAGCAACCAAATTCTACTGACATGGCCAATGAGCCAGAGTATGGTGAATCCATCCACCCATCTCTAACGAAGTCTATTGCTTGCTGTCAAGTACAATTTGTCTCTGGTAATACAGATGGCGAAACACATTACAAGAAGTGGAGACAAGTCTTTGTAGTTAGACAAGGAGAGAAAAAGCAGAGAGACAATTAAGCAAAACAGAGAGGCAGGCCTTCAGTTCGGGGTAAACAGACTAGGTGCAATGTTTGCTGGAAGTGAGGAAACTCAAGTGCCTGCACCTACAATGCTGGCAGAACCCTAGTGAAGAGAAGCTGCTCACTCAAAGTGCAGAAGCCAAGTCATAGAGCATATGTGTCAGCATTTGCTGGACATCTTAGACTGGTATATGTACAGTTTTAAGTTGTTGTTGAGGAGGAGGATCCTATTATGTAATGGGATAGGTAAGCTTTAATGTAAAAGGGAACCTGTCATGTTGTTTTGTGATATTAAACAGCTCCCAATGAGTTTTAAATACTGTAATGTGTATCACGTACGTGTGTTTTTTTTTTTTGTTTTTTTTTTTTAAGAAAGAGAGATATATCAATATATATGTGTATAGCTATACATGCTGAAGTGAATGCATGACATACATTGGTTTTCAGTCATGGAGGAGGCGCTTTTCTCTTGCTTCAGCCACTGTAACTTGAGTTATGTTTTTTGAACTTCATCTTGCCCCCTCCACTGCATTGTAATTGAGTGCCATCACTGCAGTATAGAAGTGGGTTAAGGGGACCTGTGGGGATGTCACGACTAGGTCACCTTAATGGGTGGTAATCAATTAAAGTTCTATAGGACCTATGATGAGGTTATGACCATGTGACTGTAGTGGGCGCAGCTAAGCAGGCCTGAAGTGAGGTACTTTCTGGCTTAGCTCTGCCATTACGGCCACATGGTCGTGACATTACCACAGGCCCTTAACCCACTTCTTCTATATTACAGTGATAGCACTCAATTATAATGCAGGGGGAGTGATGAAGTCAAATATTTTTTTGCTGAACTTGTGTGACTGTAGGAAGAAAAAAGCATATCCCTATGACTGTAGACCAAGGTATTTACTGCAGTCAGTCCTTTTTGAAGATAAATGTATGGAATTGTGTTTTTAGATAACCACGTTAGTGATGTATATTCAGGGGCGGACTGGCCCGGCGGGAGATCGGGAGATCCCCCGGGGGGCCCCGACACATTTGGGCCACGCCCACAAAGCCCCGCCCCCATACCCCCCCTGGGCGCTGTAGGGGGAGCCCGGACGTAAAGGGGGGGCCCATTGGTCCCCTGAGCGCCCCCATATGTCATACTAGGGGGCCCCTGACCGCTGCCCCCAGACGCTATCCTCGGGGCCCCCTTACTGCTGCCTCCCCCCTCTCTCCATTACCGGCGGGCAGTGGCGCTGATCTCCGCCTCTGCCTGTCACGTGGTGTTATGCTGTAGCCGGCGCGGCGCTCTATTTCCTGTATCGCCGGCTGCAGTGCAGCATAACACTACATGACAGGCTGCGTGCGATCAGCCTGCCGGTAATGGAGAGCGGGGGAGGCAGCACTAAGTGAGGTAGCGGTAAGGGGGCCCCGAGGATAGCGTGTGGGGGCAGCCGTCAGGGGCCCCCTTGTATGACATGTGGGGGGGCACTCAGGGGCCAAAGAGTGTTGGGGCAGCACTCAGGGCCCCCCCCAGGATGAGTGTGGGGCAGCTCTGAGGGGCCCCTGAGGCTAAGGTGAGGGGGCAGCTCTCAGGGGCCCAAAAGGGCCCCCTGGTGGTGGGGGGCCCCCGTGATGGGCCCCCCTGGTGGTGGTAGGCCCCCATGCCGGGCCCTCCTGGTGGTGCTGGCCCCCCTGGTGGTGCTGGGTCCCCCTGGTGGTGCTGGGCCCCTCTGCTGGTGCTGGGCCCCCTGGTGGGTCCCCCTGATGGTGCTGGGCCCCCCTGGTGGTGCTGGGCCCCCCTGGTGGTGCTGGGCCCTCGTGCTGGGCCCCCCTGGTGGTGCTGGGCCCCCGTGCTGGGCCCCCCTGGTGGTGCTGGGCCCCCGTGCTGGGCCCCACTGGTGGCGCTGGGCCCCCCTGGTGTTGCTGGGCCCCCTGGTGTTGCTGGGTCCCCCTGGTGGTGCTGGGTCCCCCTGGTGGTGCTGGGCCCCCCTACTGGGCCCCCGTTCTGGTGCTGGGCCCCCCTACTGGGTCCCCCTGCTGGTGCTGGGCCCCCCTACTGGGCCCCCGTGCTGGTGCTGGGCCCCCCTACTGGGCCCCCCTGGTGGTGCTGGGCCCCCTGGTGGTGCTGGGCCCCCGCGCTGGGTCCCCCTGCTGGTGCTGGGCCCCCCTGGTGTTGCTGGGCCCCCCTGGTGTTGCTGGGCCCCCTTGGTGTTGCTGGGCCCCCCTGGTGTTGCTGGGCCCCTGTGCTGGGCCTCCCTGCTGGTGCTGGGCTCCCCTGCTGGTGCTGGGCCCCCGTGCTGGGCCTCCCTGCTGGTGCTGGCCCCCCTGGTGTTGTTGGGCCCCCCTGGTGTTGCTGGGCCTTCCTGGTGTTGCTGGGCCCCCGTGCTGGGCCCCCCTGGTGTTGCTGGGCCCCCCCTGGTGTTGCTGGGCCCCCCTGGTGTTGCTGGGCCCCCCTGGTGTTGCTGGGCCCCTGTGCTGGGCCTCCCTGCTGGTGCTGGGCTCCCCTGCTGGTGCTGGGCCCCCGTGCTGGGCCTCCCTGCTGGTGCTGGCCCCCCCTGGTGGTGCTGGGCCCCCTGGTGTTGCTGGGCCCCCCTGGTGTTGCTGGGCCCCCCTGGTGTTGCTGGGCCCCTGTGCTGGGTCCCCTGGTGGTGCTGGTCCCCCGTGCTGGGCCCCTCTGGTGGTGCTGGGCCCCCTGGTGGTGCTGGGCCCCCGTGCTGGTGCTGGGCCCCCCTACTGGGTCCCCCTGCTGGTGCTGGACCCCCCTGGTGGTGCTGGGCCCCCCTACTGGGCCCCCCTGGTGGTGCTGGGCCCCCTGCTGGTGCTGGGTCCCCCTGCTGGTGCTGGGTCCCCCTGGTGTTGCTTGTCCCCCCTGGTGTTGCTGGGCCCCCGTGCTGGGCCTCCCTGCTGGTGCTGGGCTCCCCTGCTGGTGCTGGGCCCCCGTGCTGGGCCTCCCTGCTGGTGCTGGCCCCCCCTGGTGTTGTTGGGCCCCCCTGGTGTTGCTGGGCCTTCCTGGTGTTGCTGGGCCCCCGTGCTGGGTCCCCCTGGTGGTGCTGGGTCCCCCTGGTGTTGCTGGGCCCCCGTGCTGGGCCTCCCTGCTGGTGCTGGGCTCCCCTGCTGGTGCTGGGCCCCCTGGGTGCTTGGTGCTGCCGGGCCCCCTGGGTGCCTGGTGCTGCCAGGCTCATAGTGGGGCCGGGCTGCCAGGGCCCATGGTGGTGCCTTGTGCTGCCGAGCCCCCAGGTACCTTGTGCTGCCGGGCCCCCAGGGTGCCTGGTGCTGCCGGGCCCCCAGGGTGCCTGGTGCTGCCGGGCCCCCAGGGTGCCTGGTGCTGCCGGGCCCCCAGGGTGCCTGGTGCTGCCGGGCCCCCAGGGTGCCTGGTGCTGCCGAGCTCCGTGGTGCCGGGCCCCTGGTTGTGCCTGGTGCTGCCGGGTGCCTGGTTCTGACGGGTGCCAGGGACTGGGAGCTTCAGAGGACTAAGCTGCCGGGTACCTGGTGCCAGAGACCGGCAGCCGCAGAGGAAGAAGCTGCCGGGTGCCTGAGACTGGGAGCCACAGAGGAAGAAGCTGCCTGGTGCCGGCAAGCGGGAGACCGGGAGCCGCAGAGGAAGAAGCTGCCAGGATCAGGAGTGTGGAGGCAGGTAAGGCGCTGTTACAGCCGAAGATAGCAGCCGGGGGGACAGAGTGGAATGGATGAATGGTGGATGGATCTGGCGACCTGAAAGAGGGGGCAGAATGGGATGGATGGGGGGGCGGCATGGAAAAGGGGGGAGAACAGGATGGATGGATGGGGAGAAGGTGCATGGATGTTTTGGTGGATGGGGGGAAAAGTTACATGGATGGATGGGGAATAGAGGGAGAAGGAACATGGATGGATAGAGAGGAGAAGCTACATTGAACGTGGGGGGAGAAGCTACATGTATTACCTATACACACACACTGACACTATATACAGAGTTCATGCGTATAATGTCAATGGTGATCAATTGCATTTCCTGTACTTTGACAGTATATACTGAACTCCTGTGTATAATGTCACTGGTGATCACTGTATTACCTGTACACTGACCCAATATACAGAGCTTTTTTACATTTCTGTTAATTTAGTATTATATGTGGTGGACCGTGGCATTATGTGCTTTGGTCATGACATGACGGTATTTGTCCCCTGTATATGGTATCATTTGGTCACTATGTGGTGGTAATATGAGATCTCATGGTGTGGCAGTATTTATACCTTTTTATACCTTGTATGTGGTAGTATTTGATCACTATGTGGTGGTATTATGTGCTTTCGGCATGGTGTGGCGGTATTTATCTGGTATGTGGCATTATTTGGGCGCTATGTTGTGGTAGTATGTGATCTGGTCAAGGTGTGGTGGTATTTCTGACTTCTATCTGGTAACATTGGTCTTGGTAGAGTGAATTTTGGTCGGTCATTTGTTTTATCTGATATCAATAAGTGGAAACTATTTTATTTTCAATAGATATTAAATACTTAGATGTTTAACCCCTCCCTGTCCTGTGACACAGCAGCTGAGATGCAGAGGTTTGCCAGAGAAAGAAAGTTAAGCATTTAGTGACTTCAGTATTTATAAGACAAATCCAGGATTACCTCTGCTTGCTTTACTCCTGGTTTTGTCTTAGGCCGGCTTCACACCACGTTTTTACCCCTGTCAGGCTGTGTCCGGTGCTTTGCAGGAGGCACCGGACACAGCCTGACAGGTCCGGACAAATAGAAGTGGAGGGATAATATGCCCTCCGGTCCTGTTTGTAGTCAGATTCTGCAGAGCGCAGCTTCAGGAGCTGTCCCCTACTGAAATGGTGCTGAACCTCTTCACAGGGGACAGCTCCTGGGGCTGAAGGTCAGCGGAGCTCACGCTGAAGTGCAGCAGCCGGCGTCCGGGAACCTGGCAGACTCTCTGTCAGGTCCGGCACGATCCGGCGCCCCATAGACTCTCATGTTAGGGGGTGCCGGATCATGTTGGGGGGTGCCGGATCGTGCTGGAACCGGGAGAATCCGGTAGGATCTGGTTTGCTTAAATTTTTCGCCCCGGACACAAAAATGATGCAAGCTCCGTTTTTGTGTCCGGGGCAAAAATCGTTTGCAGCCTGATGCTGCTGGACAGGGACAAATCCGGATGGCAAATAGCTGCCATCCGGCCCTGTTCAGCACCATAGGGCTGCAGTATGTCAAAATTGGGTCCGGGGCTGTCTGATTCACATCGGACAGCCCCGGACCTGATCACAACGTGGTGTTAAGTCAGCTTTACAAATACTGAGGTACAAAACTCACCAAATACTCAAAGCACCACATTCTTCTGATGGTGCGGATTGCACCAATAAATAAGTGATCACCTTCCTAACCTGTGCACAGGGGCGGACTGGCCCAGGTGGCAGGGAGGCATTTGCCCCCAAGGCCGGTGATTTAGTCCTAGTTTAGAGCCGCCCCCTCAGTGAGAGCGGGACCCGGGACGCAGGAGGCAGGACGCGGGCGTCAGCGTGGAGGCTAACTGTGACCTGGGATTGGCGCGGCGGCAGCAGGCAGCTGGCAGGCTAGTGAAGCAGCGCCAGCACCCACATGCTCTTCAGTTGGCCTCTGTAGTGGTAGCACCCATCCCCCCGCTCTTCAGTTGGCCACTGGCTAGAAAAAGTTAACTACCCCCCAGGGTAAGATCTGCCAGCCAGCCCCTGCCTGTGCATCACTGATAACTTGTTTTCACCAAAAAATCCAAATGAATGCAAACTACAGCTATGATACATTGCAGTAATGGTGAGCGCACAGTGGTGTGCAGGAGCCTCCTGTGTTTTACAGTCAACGCTGTCCACGCTACACTATAATAGGTATAACGCATAACAGGTATTTGCATATAGCTGAAGAATGGGTGGGCCCGTGTGGGTGGGCCCCTGAAGTCAATTTTCCTGGTGGGCCCCAGACACCCCAGTCCGGCGCTGTGTATATTGCATCATTTAAAGCATATTGAGGGCCATTTAATATCATAAAACCAGATGACATGTTTCCTTTAACCCGCATGCCGAACACTTTTTAAATAACGTTAATTATTTTTACAGTCTCAATTGCATTTTAATCAAACTTAATAGAGACTACATAACACAGTTCTGCACAATCTATGTCAACTCTTACTACAGGCTGCTAATAAAATAGGAGGTCGACCGCTTAGTCCATGGAGCAAATACTCTCATAATAAACAGCTAAAAAAATACAGCTGTCCAGACAGGATGTAAAATGTCTCAAGTGCATAGAGGAAGCACATCCGCCTCTTTGACTAAGAATACCACCACCATCTGTCCCATATGATAAAGGTCTATAATTCATATTAACTGAATCAAAAAGAAGGCACTTGGCATTTTTTTTTGGTAAAAATTTTTTTTAAAAAAGCCAATACTGAACATCACTAATTGGAGTACTGAAAATAAGCGTCCCTCCAGAAGAGAGAAGGACGTCTTTCTAGGGCGACCTATTGGAAGCAGTCACCCTACAGCCCCCGTCACACGGGGCGATATCGCCGCCTATTACATAGGCAATGTAGGGGCGTGGCCTATCGGCAGCGACATCTCCCCTACGTCGCCTCATGTAAAGGGGCGATGTCGGCGCCGCCGGGCGGTCGCCTGGTTTCAGGGCAGTGCTCTGAAATCAGGCGACCATCATGGGGCGATGCGCACACATCACCCCATGTAACCGGCCGCCGGCGACCTGTCAGGCGATCGGAGCCATAGGCTCCCATTGTCCTGCATCGCCGCTGGGGTCTTCAGACACCCCGGCGGTGATGCCGCCTGACAGCTCGCCGGCGCGGGGCTGGTAATGTCACCCCGTGTAAATGGAGGACAGCGACGCTGGCAGGGCGCCGAAAACGTGCGCGCACCCGCCAGTCGCCGCCGACATCCCCAGCCCCGTCGCCAGGTGTGACGGGGGCTTACAAGTCAATATCCAGGCGTCTAAGAAGCCATGCCACATAATATAGAATAGACAACCAGAGTGTCCTCAAAAAGAAAGAGGAACCCATCTGAAGACAGCTGCTTAGGGGAGATTTTGCCCTTCATCAGTGGATTGTCTGACCTAGGAGACCCCCCTTCCCCGAAGTCCTGGAACATGTCATACTTACACTATTATTCGTCACTGCAAAATGCTGAAGATTCTTCAGAAGCTGGATCTCATCCGGGATAAAATTCAGATTGTTATGACTGAGGTCCAAAACCCGCAGCTTGGTGCAGAGAAATAGCTGCAGTGGCATCATTTCTATATTGTTATGGTTGAGATAGAGCTGCTCGAGGTTGGCTAACAATCCAATCTGTAGTGGTATGTAGGCAATCGCGTTGTGCCACAGTTTCAGGCAGGTCAGTTTGGTCAGATGCTGAAAACTAATAATTTCTTCAACAGTTTTAAAATCATTTCCTCGAAAGTCAATCTCTCGGAGTTCTGCCAGACTACAAATGGAATGTGGAATCCGCTCCAGGTCGCAGTTGATCAACTCTAGGCTGGTAAGGTTAATCATTTTTTTCAAACTAATTAAGATTAAGAGTCTATGTCCTTCATTATTAATGCTAAGTTTTTGAAGAAATGGTAACATGTCTGTAACCACAGGTGGAATCCGGGAAAAGCTGGTATTCAAGTAAAGGGTTTTCAGGTTCTTCAAGTCCTGAAGGCCCTCGATGTGCGCAAAGCTGTATGTAGTCTTTAATAGGTCCCAATAAATACAATTCCTTCAAGTTCTTTAGGAGGAAGATCCAAGATGGTATCTTTTCAACCGTGATAAACTTTAGATGTAAAGTTTCAAGGTTGTCAGCTAGAAAGCTCAGGGCTTGTAGGTCCACAGTAAGGGTTGAATGGTAAATATGGAGTTCCTTAAGATTTACCAGCTGTGTTACCATTGGGGTGATTTTGGCATCTGTTATAAACTCTAATTTAATAACTTCAATTTCGTTGAGTTCAAAGACGTTGTCTGGCACCCCACTTAGAAAACAGAGATGAAGCTCTATTTTGTCCTTGGTATTTCGGACCAGCTTATTGCGCAGCATTTCCACTGTCCACTCGTTATTGAGATTAATCTGTTTCAATCGGTTCTCGCTGACTTCAGACAGAAATATGGAGAAGCGTTTGGAGTACAGTGGATCATACTGGTCCACTAAGTGGAGGATGAATGCAAAGTCATTTTGGACATCGGGGATGTCACTGTAGTGACTCTTTTCCCGGACGGCTTCAAATGAATACTGTTTAAGAGAACTTCTCAACATCCACCACAGACTATAAAAGCAAGTAAACCCATACAAGAGCACAAGCAAAATGTAAAATGTGGCCAATACCTTGAAAATGGCAGCAAGAGAATACACACATTGGTATCTCTTGTACCCTGTGAAGGCCTGAATGTCAACTTTACAGTCAATCTCAAATGATATGTGCATCAAAAAATAAGACACGTATGTAATAATTATAAGTAGGGCAACAACTTTAACAACAATCTGCTTAAGGTACAGTCTATAAACGATGTCCTTCTGCTCAACGTGAAGACGGAACTTGCGGACCTTCTCGAATAAGGCCTTGGCCTGTTCACCTTCCTTCTTGTCCAGCACACTTGAGGTGTCATCCTCCACTGCAGTGGCCTCAACCCCATGCTGTATGGGTTGCTTGCCTGCATCCGTGTCTTCACTGGTCAGTCGTCGTGAGGGTTTGTTTGTCCCATTTCTCATGGTCTGTTCAGCAACAGTCTCTGACAAAGCTCGTGTTGTCCATGGAGAATCGAAGCATTTGTACAAAATTGCAACAAAGTGCTCCAATCTAGAACTTGTGCTTGGGTAATGAAGCCAGAAATTGCTGCACACGGCAAATATTATAGTGTGAAGAAACACCAGGCAGGGAAAAAACTTTATAAACCAATGCAGTTGTTTCTCATTGCAAACTGCTTCAATATAGGAATATTGTTGGTGGTGCAGGTCAGTTTGGATTCCTCTTGAGAGTCTGATATTTCCTAGGGAATTGGTTGAAAAATTAATCTTTATGGTATGTTGAAGCAGAGGATTTGCACAGTGATCGCCCACTTCAGCCTGACAAGGAAAGCAGAGCATTCGGCTTTGTGTTAGCTGGAGAGTGCCCGCCAGAACTGCAATCATCAACATCACCATTGTGATGTAATACCAAAACACATCCCACCATGGCTTTAATATGTGATACGATGATTGGGCGTCTGCCAAAAATCGAAGTTCTGTTACAGTCAACATTATGGCAGCAGTAGCTGTGGGAGAGAACAAAATGAAATGTTAATATGCTTGAAATGCATCAGCTGAAAAGTCATTACTAGGGGTAGGTAGTTCATGGCTTATACATTACATGCCATTCATTACTAACCAAATGGAGATGACCAATGGTGCACAGTTTGGTGCTGCTCCGGAGCTCGTTCTAGAAGAAGTGGGAGCAGACAAGACACAGGAGCCGCGCTCAGCACACAGCTGCCCATCCTTGGCCATTTCCACTTGATTACTCACCTCGTCTGGATGGCATCAGATCTTAAAGAAATGCAGCTGAATGAAGAAGCAGCATACATATATCAAACACACCAATATCACTGCGTTATCTGTGGTGTTACATAGGACTGCACATGACTTTTACTACATTATCTGTACTCAGAAATCTCTGTACTGTGTTATCTCGGAGTACATATAATGTAGTAGATGTCACCTGCAGTCCTATGTAACACTACAGATAACGCAGTGATACCTCTGAGTACAGATAATGTAGTAAATATCACCTGCAGTCTTATGCAAGGGTAGGTCTACTTTAGCGTTGTGGCATCTGTGTTGACAGATCCGGCATAGAGCAGCATTAAAACAGGGTTACCGCAGTGTAACACTGCCTTAACGCTGCCATAGATTTATACGGGCGAGCGGATCCCCAGCGCATGCAAACGTAGCCACACAGGTGCCTGCATTTAAAATCTTGTGCTTTTTGCAGCGGACATCTGAACGTGGTAAGTGGCGTTCAGCTGTCCTCTGCAAAAAGCATGAGATTTCAAATGCAGGCACCTGTGTGGCTACGTTTGCATGTGCTGGGGATCCGCTCGCCCGTATAAATCTATGGCAGCGTTATACTGCAGTAATCCTGTGTAAATGCTGCTCTATGGCGGATCCAGCCAGACAGATGCCACAACGCTAATATGGACCTAGCCTAGAACCACAGATAACAGCGATAACTCTGAGTAGAGATAATGTAGACGTCACCCACAGTCCCGTGTAACATCACATATAACAGTGATATCTCTGAGTACTATGTCCATGTGGCAATTTTCTCTGCGGACACTTTCCTATGTGCCCAATTTTCCATATGAGAGTACAGCCTTAGCTGTCTTTCATAAACAGTTTTAATAAACTGTTGCTATTTTGTCCGAGTGTGGGCATTCATGACTGTGGGCATTTTTCTGGTAACCGTAAAAAGTGATCCCTCCAGAGGGATGGATGGGTGTCCCGTACTATAGAAGAGGGGTGATAAAGATCGGGTCTATAGTCACGTCACCGCATGAGAGACTGGCCGACAAGGGCATTCCAGCTACAGACATTATATTATTAGGGGATTCATTCGCAAACAGTTTTTGGAAAACTAACTATAATGCTAATGCTATTTACTGCCAAATTTCAGTCATTTGGATGATGCAAAATATTTCAAAACATGAAGTCAGTAAATAAACTCATCTATAACCTGGTGGTAACGTCCTAAGCCAGGGATCTCCAACTCCAGGCCCCGAGGGCCGCACACAGAGCACGTTTTCAGGATTTCCATAGCATTTGACAGTTGGTAATGAAATGACCAGCTTTCAAATTCTATGGAAATCCTGAAAACCTGCACTGTGTGCGGCCCTCGAGGCCTGGAGTTGGAGAACCCGGTCCTAAACAGACAATTTACTAAAGGCAAATCAAGAAAATAACAAGCCTGTGTACTGTACGAAAATAAGTGCACCTTGCCAACTACTTGTTTTCCCTTCATCTCCGCCCCTCTCTGGTTCTATGAGGTCAGAGCTGTCAATCAAGAACAGAGTGGGTGGAAACAGAGGGAAAACAAGCAGGTGGGAAGACTCACCAAGCACCTGCACCTGATGTTAGCGGTTGTGTTGTGTGGACAGAGCCCCTTTAAAGGTCTTAGGCCCTTTCACATCAGCGGTAATCGCTGTTCGCGGCAGTTGCGGTGAAAAAAACGCAACTGCCACAATTACCGCATAATGGCCGCACTTGTGGTTCACTTGCGGCAAGCCCCATGCAATGTCTATGGGGCTTGCGGTAAGTGTGTGGCAAGTGCGGTTTCAGCACTTGCGGCAGATGCGGCCACGAGAAAACCACAGATAACCGTGTTGTTTTCGCGGCCGCATTTGCCGCAAGTGCTGAAAGCACAACTGTACCACCCGCCTCATAGACATTGCATGGGGCTTGCCGCAAGTGAACAAGTGTGGCCGTTATGCGGTAATCGCGGCAGTTGCGTTTTTTTCACCGCAACTGCCTCGATCAGCGATTACTGCTGATGTGAGAGGGGCCTTACTAATAATATCAGGGAGATTAACATTGATTAGATGTCCACAGTTTGAGAATAAAAAGGGCCAACTAGCCTCCAAATGGGATGGTGAGCAGAGTCAGACTGCCCTTTTAACGTAATATCCTTGCTGAGATATACAGTGGTATGTGGCAGTTTGCATATGTATCTTCAAGGTTAATGGCAAGTGGTCACGAATATGCCTCCACCTTCAGGTTTACAATATGGCTGATTGTCAGCGTTGGAGGAGGCTGCAGGTTTAGGACATCTCTCATAGTATTATGGCATGTTATTTATTCCTACCAGCCCCTTAAAGCTATATAATTAGCCTCTATTATGTCACTTAGTTTATTATTATTTCCAAAGTACAAAAAAAAAAAAAAGTTGGGCAACTCTAGAAAACAAGATACAGTGCAGTCCTGGATAATATCCGATAAATCTAAAATATAGTCAGCCAAGTTGTTCTGGGAAGAGCTCGAACATGGGAACAATGAGAGAATCCCACGGGAAAGACATACATGTTTTATTTCTGACAAAAGTAGCGCAGAAGTGCAGTAAGTGCGGAGATGATGGCCACTTAGACTTCTGGACACGTCCCCCAGCTTAGGAGACACAGACTCCACAGCCCCGATTAGTTTCCATCTTTTTTCAGCTGAAATGGTTATCCCAATAAAGACATTGTTGGATTGTAAGGATTTGTCACAGCCCAAGTCTGATGGTGGGTTTACACACACCAATCATTGTATCCAATCTCTGAACCAATCTCAGGTTGCAGTGAAATCATGGACACATAGTTCCATTTTGTGGCTGTGTACAACATGGAGCAATCTGTCCATGATTTCACTGCAACCAGAGATTGGTTCAGAGATTGGATACAATGATTGGTGTGTGTAAACCCACCCATAAACGCTGTGACTCGTACAATCAGAGAGTGGTTTTAGGAAAGCACTTTCTCATTCAAGTACCAGTTTTTTTTAATAGGTTTAATGCTGATGATCAGTAAGTGACGCTCTCCTCCATACAATGAAGATGGGCTCTATAGACTTTTGAAACCCTTTCCACGTACTGATACAGGCTGTTAAAAGTCTGCAGATCGGTTAAATCCAAGTTAATTGGTATTCCTATATTCGATAATTATCACTATGTGCACAGAACAATTGTTAAAACTATTATTCTGTGCCCATTGAATATCATTTTATTGGCATGACATGCACTGTTAACATTAAGCAAGGGGCTGCCCATAATTATGCTATTTAAAAGGAATCTGTCAGCAGGTTTTTGCTATGTAATTTGAAGTTAAAAACTGAGTTAATCGTGCTGAGGTTTAACCACTGATTTGTTTATTTTTATAGCGCCCCTTCATAACTTGAATGTACAGGTTTGGGTTCGGACTTAAGTTTGGGTCAAGTCCGATCCCGAACACGGATTAAAAAAAAAAAAAGTTAGGTCGGATCCGCCTAACTTCAGTGGGTTTGCCCATAACTAAGGATTTCCTTAGTATTGCGCAGGGGTTGGAATCATGACCAATGCAAGTGACTAAATTATCACCTGTGCAATACTAAGGAAATCCTGAAACCTTGCACTGTTTGAAGCCCTTGAGGCCTGAAGTTTGAGATCCTTGCTATAACGGAACTCTTTGGCGTCTCTGCCGTCCCTCATATGGATGAATAGATTTTTTTTCTGCTCAGTTGCCTATAACAAAGAGCTTAAAGAGGTTTCCAGGCTTTTTGTATAATTTAGATGTGTATGTAGGCTGCAAAATGTTGACAGTTTGTAATTCACACCATGTCAGCATTTTGCATTGTTACCTAGATATAACCTTTCTGTGAGTGTGGAGGAGCAGCCTCTGCAACTGAGTGCACATACACCGCAGCCCTGACTGAGCAGTCATCTCCTCCACAGAACTGCAGATTTGGCACGTTGTTTCAGAGAAGGAGATGACACTCAGTGCAATGTGGTTCTATCAGTTTACATAGGTGAATGGAGTATGGGGAAGCCCTGCTAGGAGCTGGGGAGGGCTTGTTTGAGTCTTGGGCGGCTGGGCATGCAGGAGTCTGGGTCGTACTTGTAGGAGTGTGGGTGTAAACGACCAGTTGTGATGTTTACACCCAAGCCCCAAAAGAAACATGCCTCTGGTCGGTGGCCGAGATGCTCCTCCACACACGTAGAAAGGTGATAATCTAGGTAAACCTGCAAAATTCTGACAGGGTGTAAATTACAAACTGTCAACATTTTGCAGCCTATATACACGCATATATTTGATAAAAAGCCCAGACAACCCTTTGATTCTCCATCTGTACCATCGCATGGATAGTAACAGTTACACATTTTCATTAAATTCAGTGGGTTGTACACTGTCCAGACAAGCAAAGTTCTTTATATTCCTTCGCTGTCTCTGATTATAGTGGAGGGTCCTGAATGAAGAAACATCTTCTGTTAACTTACAATTCCTTAATATAACACAGTTCAGAGACTTCTGAAAGCGCTGCTGGGGAAAATACAGAAAAGCTGATTTTGTAAATTCTCATTGTTAAATTGATCAAGGTACCGATACATACTAAATTAATATCTTCTTCTAATTGAAGTATTTAAACCAAACATCCTATCGCGCTCTTGCCCCTTTTTGGTGTATTATATATATATATATATATACACACACACACACATACATATATATATTTTATATATATAAGGCTAAAATGATAAGGCCAATTAGACAAGCCAGTAGTAAGGGAACAAGCGCTCCCTCTGTGTCCATTGAAACAGGTCAGCAACCATCCAATGAACGAGTGAAATGTCTGTTCATTCATTCAGAGTAATAATGTTTAAGTGGGCTTATGTCAGTGTGATGGCAGAGTCTGCAGTGAGAGGACGCTTCTGTTCACTTGCATCAGACTCTGGATGAAGCAGATCTGAATGTGCTTCGTGGGACAGATGTTGTGGACTATTATAAGAGGGGTACGTTGGGGTAATAAATTGGAAAATGAGGGTTGTCTGTTTGATTTTATTTCAAATAAAAGATTGTTTTCTCGGTGTGTTGCGTTTTAACCATTTCCTCACAGGATTAATAATGGGCAGGTCTCATAAAAACCTTAACATTATCAATCTGGGCTTAATGACAAGCTGTCAATACGCAACTGTCATTAACCCCTTCTATAACCCAGTGCCACCGCACCATGGCATCTGGAAGAGTCGGGTAAAGCGGCAGGAGATGGAGCTTCTAACGAAGGCGCCAATTTCTGGGGTGGCTGCGGGCTGTTATTCTTTACCATGGGGGCAGCACTAACTATGGGTCTCACCACGCTGAGAATACCAGCCTGCAGTTGCCTGGGTTTTACCTTGGCTGGCAATCAAAAATAGGGTAAAGGCCACACTTTTTTTTAAATTATTGATTTAAATAATAATTAAAAAAAAAAAGAATTGGCTCCCCTGTATTTTTGATTAAATTAAGGCTGGAAGAAAAAAAGCGCACATAAGGTTATACCTGTATGTGAATTAATAACTTTGTGCAAACACTGCTCACCTTACAATCGTTGTGGGGGTCACAACCAAACCAAGTCACTCGTGGTTTATCCAGTGATAATCAAGGGAGATTGCAGCACCCTGCCATCAGGTTAAGTAACAAGAGTGGTGTGGAAAGAAAAGTGTTTTCAGACCGCGCTCCCACCTGGATGAATAATCTCAACTCGCAGAGATATATTTAATGTGATTTTTATTTTCTATGCGTTTCGGGATTAACCCTTCATCAGGAAAAAAAAAAAAATCACAAGGTTATCAGATGTACCACATTACCAGGTGTTAACCTTGTGATTTTTTCCTGATGAAGGGGTAATCCCGAAACGCGTAGAAAATAAAAATGACATTAAAGGGAACCCGTCACCTCCATAAAGCCCCCAGGGTTTCACTACCTGTCTCTGCATCTTCCTATTGCTACTCTAATTATCCCTTTCTGTGCTAAATGTGCACTGTGACAATAAAATGTTATCACTCATCATTTCCGATACTCCGCAGCTTATCCACAGAGTTGCGCATTGCGCATGCTGTGTCGAGCACATAATGTCAGCTCATCACAGATGAGCTGTCGTAATGTGCACCATAGAGTATTCCTACTGCACAGCCTGAAGTCCGGGAGCAGAGTTCCGGAAAGGACGCGTTCGGCGTCATACCCGGCATTCTGCAGAGCGGATCGAGTCAGGCTTGGGGGCGCGCATTTGGATATCAATATCACGCCCATCGGGGCGTGATAAACAATGAAGGAGGTGGCGAGAGGGACACAGAGAGGATGCCCAGGGGGGCTAGCAATGGTAGCCCCCGGATCATTAACATACTTATGAGTGAGTGATAACAATGTTTTATTACACAGTCACAGTGCACATTTAGCACAGAAAGGGATAGTTAGAGTAGTAATAGGAAGATGCAAGGACAGGTAGTGATAGCCTGAGGGGCTTTATGGAGGTGACAGGTTCCCATTAAACATATCTCCGTGAGTTGAGATTATTCATCCAGGTGGGAGCGTGGTCTGAAAACCCTTTTCTTTCCACACCACTACAGTTCTGTATTTTTGATTGCCAGACAAGGTAAAGCCAGACAGCTCGGGGTAGCAGCCCATAGCGGTCTGCTTTATCTGTGCTGAGAATCAAAAATACAGGGAGACCTTATGTCATTTTTTTAATTATTTAGTTTTTAACACTAACATGACTTCAGTTCATTGCCTATGGCAACTAAACACAGATGCTGTCACAATGGGTGAGGGGCACAACAGCCAATCACAGACACTGTCACAGAGAGAGGGTGTCTGTGATTGGCTGTTGGAGTAAGTGCATAGTAACCTGGAAGCAGACTGTACATTAACATCTACAGTGCAGTGAACGGCCATGGAAGTACAAGCGCACGGACCCTGGTAAGTATGACGCTGAAGATTAATCACCGTTTTGTTTATTTTTAAAGCCGAACCCGAACTGTAACAATAAGGAATAGAAATCGCGGTTTTTAGGAGCAGTGAAGCAACAAAGAAGGAGGAATTGGGTTATAGTTTGAAGGCACAAACCTTTTTATTAACTCCTTGCACACCACAACGCGTTTCAATAGCCACTGCTATCTGTCTCAGGTTTGTACCACCTGAGGAAGATAGCAGTGGCTATTGAAACGCGTTGTTGCGTTCAAAGGAGCTAATAAAAAGGTTTGTGCCTTCAATCTATAACCCAATTCCTCCTTCTTTGTTGCTTCAGCGCTCCTAAAAACCGCGATTTTCTATTTCTTATGCATACATCCCCCTCTGTGTGTGAGCGGTAGAAGCTGCTCTGAGCAAGCCTGCAATCAAACAAAAGGACATCCCTGATCTCTGGCAGACATGTTTTAACTGGGATGTGCAAAAGGTGAGACACCACTTGGCGTTACTTTTAACACCCTAAAACACCAGTTTCAGCCTATGGGCACCCCTTGTTTTTTCTTGTTTCCTCTCCACATACAAACTGTAACAATGACTTCTCAGGGAAGTCAGTGTTCGCGGTCCATGCCTGAACACTAGGCGTTTGGAATGGACCCCGAACTTTACCGTTTGGGTTCGCCCATCACTAGATATCCTGAACATGCACTGTTCGTGGCCCTTGAGGCGTAGAGTTTGGGACCCCTAAGTTAGAGCCTTATTACTGCTTTGTGGAAAACATTGTTGTTTAGGATGTTACACAGATTTACCATATAGGAGGCAATGTGATAGCACACAATAACTTACTTTTCAAACCCAGTGGTCCCCAAAAGCCCAAATGATCACTGCCGTACATCATTCATGTTACAGACCTTCACAGGCCACAGGAATGCTGTTGGCATGTGTGCCATGTTACCGCTGAGATCAGTGAAGGGCTAAAATGGTTAGGTATAGGATTTATTATTTGATCAAATCTGATAACACCCTTAAAGATAGACTTAGTATTTTTGGCAAACAAGACCACTTCTTATAATCAGTGAAACGTAAAAGCTCAAAAAATGAAATGGATTTTTAAACAAAGAATTCTGAAGAAACATTAATATTTCAGGTCATAAAATGGGGCAACATCTGCTTGTCATCCTGTACTGAAATAGCAGATAATGTACATTTCATCTGTCTGCAGGAATTAGGATGTTTCAAGTATGACAAGTTCCCACAGTTCCCTAAAAATTATTATACAAAATAAATAAAAAAACAACAACAGCAACAACAACAACACGCACAATCTGAAAGGGCCAGAATGGAAAACTACATACTTTGTATCGCAACATCATGGGGTTGATATCATGAACATCCTAACAGTTTTGAGGTTGATTTCTGTGTGTTTGGACAGTAGTAATTACTGAAGCTTTATTAAAAGGTTATTTTAGTGCCATGTTGAGACAATTTTAAAACACTGTATATAGCATTAGATTTTCAGTCGAGAATCTTTGAATTTATGACAAAGGCTTCCCACAGAGCCCCTCCCCCACCGAAGACACCCTGTGCCAGATGCAGCATTGCAACCCCAAAACATTACCAAGCCTCCTTCATGTTTCACAGTATGTACAATGTTCTTTTCTTTGTAGGCTTCATTTTTGCATTGTGAACCAAGAGCTGATGCAACTTGCCAAAAAGCTCCAGTTTTGTCCCTCATCTTTTCAAGGAACTTTGTCCCAGAAACTTTGTGGCTTGTCAATATCAATTTCGGAAAATGACAGTTTTATGATTTGATTTCAACACTAGTTTTCTCCTTAGTAATCTCCATTAAGTCCACTTTGTACCATTCGTCGCTTTCTTGGCCAGACACTGACGTATCTTGACCTTGGTGTTCACTTGTAAACTCTTAATCATGTTCTGGCTCTTTCGTTACCATTTACATTATCCAGCTTTTAAATTTGTCATCACTTTTACTTTTGTGCCCACAGCCATGGATGTTAGCTAGCGTTGCATAGACCTTAAACTTCAGAAAATATATGTGGGACTGTAGTAACAGGAACATCAAGCTGTTTGGAGATGATTTTATAACCTTTAACTTTAACATATTGACGATAATTTTATTAGTAATCCCCTGAGACAACTTTATCTTAGCTTTGACCTATATTCAGTGTGATACACACGATACCAAACAGTACTGGGACTACTTTTCACTCTTCTAATAGGCAGACTGACGGATTACAGTTTATAGACACCTGAAATCCCAATTACAGAAACACCTCAGTTTAACATGTCCCTATGGGCAGCAAATTATTTTATACCTTTTCAAGGTGTATCATCCTTTTTGTTCAGGCCATTATTAAATTTCCTTTTGAACCATAATTCAAAAGTAATGTCTGATTTTCATTAGTTGATATTCAGTAAATTTAAACTGGATTACTTTTGTCAGTTTCAAGTTATTCCACTGAGCATTGTGTTTTTTTTCTTACTTTAACAGAAGGGTGCCGACAATTTGATCCATTTGTGTGCACATGCATGCAATCTTGTTGAAGTTGGTCTCCTTTGAAAACAAAAGTATTCTCAAGTTAAATGTGAGGCCATCTATCTAAAAGCTAAAGCTTTGCCTAAACTGGATAATGCAAAAAACAAAAAAATCAAAATGTGGTAATGGCCTGGTCAAAAGGCCAGGATCAACCCAACAGAAAAGCTGTAGCGGGATCTTCTGAGAGTTGTGCGTAAATGAATGCCCCCCCCCAAACCTCAATGATCTACAGCAACGTTGTACACAGTAGACCAAATTCCATCAGAGTTATGTGAGAGATGGAAAGTCATACAGAAAATTATTTTGAGTAATTGCTGCTAACCTGGCTTTATAAGCTACCAATTTATTGGATATACTCTTTCATACACTACTCTTGCATTTTGGCACATGAATGAGAACACGTGTAAGTTGTCATGTGCTGTTGTACATCTGAGATTGTATTTACTTGGGAGACCTTCTAAGTAGCAGATGTTCTTATGTCCCAAAATGTAAAATCATAAGAGAGGGTGTACTTAGTTTCTCATCAGGCAGCTTTCTGCGGAACTCTGCTGTTCCTTGGAAGTTGGTCACAGATATATGACAGCAAGATCTATTGTGTTTAAGGAAGAGATGACAAACGGATTACAGCTGTCTCAAAAGATGCTGACCACAAAGTCGGCAAAGGAGACAAAGAAAAAATCTTGGCTAGGACACATTGTTGTTCGAGATAAAAGGAATGGATCTGTGCACATTCATGACAAATCTTCATTTTAGTAGGCCTGTCCCGATGACAAATGCCATTTAATTCCAGTACTAAGTTTACAATGAACTACAAAAGCTGCGACAAAATATAGAAGCATAGATTTAGTGTATCCCAACTTAATGTTTACATAAACTGGGTAAGGCTGCGTTCACACAGTGCGTATTTTGACGCGTATTTTTACGCGCGTATTTTCTCCAGAAGAATGTGCATTTGTATTTCCCAGCAAAGTCAATGGACATTCACTTTTGCCATTCACACGTCGCGTATTTTTACGCTGCGTAAAAATACGCGCGTAAAAAAAATGAACATGTCAATTCTTTCAGTTTTTTACGCGCATATTTTCCATAGGCCCCATTATAAGCACTGGAAATACACGCGTAAAAAAACGCAGTCGCGTGAACGTGTGCGTGGGCAGGAGATTCCAAATGGAGGAGGCGACGATGAAGAAAGAATAATGCCGCCCAGCAGGGCGTGTGCTGCTGCATCGAGGAGGGCAGAATGGAGCCTGGGCCCGCCTTTTCAGTCCCCAGCCTCAGGGACTTCTGTAAGTTATAAATTATTTTTCTGCTGTTTTATAGGTGGATTTTGCTTAGAGAGGGATAGATAGGGAGCAGCTAGGAAGGTGCAGGGACAGGTAGTGATAGTGTAGGGCTTAGATCCAGGTGACAGGTTCCCTTTATTAATAAAGTAGAGCAAGTGATTATAATAAACTTTCAAATATGCATCAGAAGTGAAATCTGAAAGAAAACCTTTCAAAAAAACCTTCCAGAAGATGTCCCCACCAGGCTGTTTCTAATCCTGATATATGCTGTTTGTTAGGTAGATCCATCTGCAGTTCCACACAGGGGGTGCGTCTAAACAGCATGCAACAATACAGCTGATTAGACTTTCAGGTTACTTAAAGCAGGGACAGTGCTGACCTCAGGCTGTCAGCACACTGCTCCTATGATCTTATCTGACTTCTCTGTGCTCAGCACTGTGCCTGAGGTAACCTGAGAGTCTGATCAGCTGTATTGTGGCACACTGCCCGTATGGCACTGAATACGGATCTACAACCAGCATATGTCAGGTTTAGAAACAGCTTAGTGGAGATATCTTCTGGAAGGTTTTGAAAAGTGAAATCTGGAAGAAAACCTATGAAGTACCGGTATATTTGAAAGGGAATTTTCGGGCGCCCTAGGCTCAAGGGCTTGTGCATATATGGATTTCATAAAAAAGGATTTCCATGCCAACCGCCTGAAATTCTAGCATAGAAATCAGAAGAATTGTTCTGCTTGCGCAATCAGAAGTGAATGAGAGGGATGTTTCAATTTAAAAAAATAAACCTTTATTGAAACATGTTAAAATATTGAAAATCTCTTACAAGTTTCAAGTTCAAAATGCACTTAGTCATAGCACGTTGATGCTTGAAAGCGGTAAGCGATTTTTAATATTTTAAACATTTCAATTAAGATTTTTTACTTCATTAAAAGATCCCTTTCATTCACTTCTGATTGCGAATGCTGGACAATTGTTCTGACTTGGACTGGAATTATTATTTTACAATTTATAGTGAATGCATCTGATTTCTTCATATCACAATTCTATGTTCTGGACATGAATCACTTATAATCAATGATTTATTACGGTTTTTCCAACGACTGTCAAAAATATTGACTGTCCATGATTTTTGATAAGCCGTCTAGAAATGATAATAAAAAAATGTCAAGTATGGAAGCCTGCTTCTATGGCGGTACAGCGAGCCACTCTTGTAGGAACAACCCTGATCTCAAGGATCTGGTCCATCACACATCACACGGCAGTGCACATTCAATTAAATGACCCTTATGTAATATTACATTTACCCTCTATAAGACATATCAGTAGAGATGTAATTTTGTCTGCAATAACCCCCTTCCCTGTCCTCACTGATCACTATTGCCGCCTACACACGAGAAAAGTCTGCTGAAATAGACAATTTCCACCAACGATTGTCTGAAAATCATATGGAAACCACAGTTTCTGATGCCCATGGCAGACTAATATCTGCTAAATAGAAGATCTGTCAGGTTGGATTTATCTCAGTTGTTGCCGTTGAAACTACACGTGGCACGTCATCTAATAATAATCTTTATTTATATAGCGCCATCATATTCGGCACCACTTCACAATTCAGAGGATCATAAACAATCATAGAAAATACAATAATTAAAGCAAAAATACTGACGGCCCTGCTCGTAAGAGCTTACAATCTACAATGAGGTGGGCTTGCACACAATGCACAAGTGCTTATTTACAATGATGGTCCAGCCATCTTAAAGACATGGGGCTTGGTAAAGTCTACATGAGTCATCACCAGCCAACCTGTGTAGAGCTCTTGGATGCAGTTGTATTTGATGGATAATTATGTTCAGAGAAATAGTGAAGGACTATATATAAAGGACTTCAAATAGGCTGCTCTAAAAAGATGTGTTTGTTAGGGAGCTCCTTAAACGGTAAAATTGTGATTATGTCATAATTTCTTGGGGTAGAGCATTCCAAAGAATTGGTGCAGCTCGGGAGACGTCGGGAGTGGGAGGTTCGAATTAGTGCGCATGTTAGTCAAAAGGCGCTTGGGAGCATAGAGAACGGGTGGGGTGATAGACAGAGATGAGGAGGAGATGTATGGGGGTGCTGAACTGTGAAGAGCTTTATGGGTGACAACAAGCAGTTTGAATTGGATCCTATAATGTACAGGCAGCCAGTGCAATGACTGTCACAGAGCAGAAGCGTCTGAGTAATGATTAGCCAGATAGGTGACCCTGGCTGCTGCTTTAAGCATGGACTGGAGAGGGGAAAGTCTAGTGAGGATGAGGCCAATTAATAAAGAATTACAATAATCAAGGTGGTAGTGGATCAGGGCCACAGTGAGGGTTTTTGTTGTTTCCATGGTGAGAAAGAGGCGGATTCTAGAGAAGTTGTTCAGAAGCAACAAAGTCATCTGCCCCTTTGCACAGGTCCAAATGTTGGTCTACATTTCTTAAACTGCGCCAGCTTAATTGGTTGCATTGATGATCGGAGTGTTCTAATTAGGCCGTGTTCACATGTAGAAGTTATGCTGCAGATTTAAACTGCAGCATCCCTTTTCTGCTTCTTGCACAATTAATTAAAGGGACATATAGTTGTTTCACCTGTAATAACACACGGCTGGTTTATGATGAATAGGTAAAACTTGTTTTCACCAGTTAATTCCTTTAAAATAGATCATTTGGACCTAATGAGACTGGTGTAGTTTACTTCAAGTCAGAATGAATCAAAATAAGTATTCGGAGTTCACTGGAGCTAAACTTTCACAATGATGTCATTAAGTTATTAAGACCCAATTTTCCAAATGGAGAACACAAACTCATTCTAATAATAATTATACTTTTTAAGGGAATTTGTCAGCAGGAATTTGCTATGTAAGCTGTGGAGGTTAAAAAACAAAGCTTGACTGTGCCTCAGTGTGTTGGCAGGGGAGTAACTGCAACAGGTGCAGGGGGTTGCGATCGCACTTGGTCCCTGCAGCTATGGAGTCCCAAAGGTCCTATTGGCATATACAAAAATATTATTGCTACTTAAAGTTTTGTAATAATTGAGTCCCCGTTGGAGCTTTCGCAAGTTACGCCACTGTGTGTGCACTATTGAATGCTTTATCACCTGTAGATTACCATTACTGGATGACAATCACAAACAGGCCCCTGCTGTGATTGACACTCACTGTTAGTACACAATCTCTATAGAGAGACTGGTGTGGGTGGGGGGCAGCTCTCCAGCTCTGCTACAATGTCTAAAACCAAATGCTTTGGTTGTGTCAGAATAACTCTACCCATTAAACTAAGTCATACATCGTTGAGTTTGGAGTTGTTTTGCCTACAACAAGCTGCTCTCAGATGCGGTAGTGAAAACCTGCTGACAGATTCCTTTGATAAAGTATGCTGTTTTTATTAGGAGGCCGGCTAAAAAAAAAAATAAAAAAAAAAATAAAATAAAATAAAATCGGCTTTGACATAAATAATATAAAATTTAAAAAACGAGGGGTTTTGGCCGCCTCACCCAAAATACACCACATGCATCAAAGTATCTGCTCCATCACAGCAAGACTGCAGAAGCCCTGCTAGTGTAAACAGGTGTAAACCTGCTGGATAGGGAGATGAAACATTACAAGGCAATAACCAAGTGCATGAAGGTTTGTTCTGCTGAATAATGGAAAGTACCACAAGCCTGGAACAATAACAAGGGGAGCAAACTGTTCCAGGCACAGCGGTAATGTGTGTTACGTAACGGTTACAGTACAAGGATACAAAGATATAAATCAATTTAAAGAAAAAATAAACACAACCTGGGCTTTACTCCAGAGAATCGGGATGTCAGCCATCGAGCCAAGTACTAGCTGACCACTAATATGGAACCAGTATGTGAATACAGCTCCTTAAAGGGATTTTCCAGATTCACTTTTCTACCTTTTCGCCTTCCACAAGGGTAAAAATACAATTAGGTTAAATCACCCTCAGCAGTGCTGCCCCGTGACATCATACTTACAGGGATGGCTGGACCTGCAAACAGATAGATCACCTAATTTTGGTACTTTTATACGGGGAAAGCCTCTGCTGTTATGAAAATGGATCCCAGGAAACTTCTTAAAGGGAATCGGGTCAGCAGGTTTTTGCTATGTAAGCTGAGGACAGCATGCTGTAAGAGCTGAAAAACAAAAATCAACTGTGCTCCGCTTATCAGTGTGCGCGCTACTGTTTACATAAACTAAAGGCTTTGACCATAGGACCAGGGACCCAAGGGGAGAGAGAGAGAGAGAGACAGGTTCAGCTTGAGGCAAAACTTTCCCAAATCACCAAACACGCAGATAGAGGAGGCTTCATAACTTTCAAAAGGTGGAAACTGCACAGGCCACTTGGTTACCCTTCTGGGTGTGTGCCCGATTCACTGCCGCCGCGTGGAGAACTTACACAGAGCCAAGGACTACTACTCTCCTCATCCACTCCAATGCCCTGAGGTAAAGTTCCACCTGTGGAGAGCTGTACTACTCGAAGCTACATAACCTGTTGGGGGCCGTGAGGACTGGAGTTTGGGAAACACTGCTGTAGAGGAATCAGCCTTATTCTCATTTGCACAAGGAAGGACTAGAAACAATGGGAGGAAACTGAATGGGAGGAGACACAGATTAGATATTAAAAAAAACTATTTGACAGTGAAGGTGATCAACGATTGGAACTGGGGGCTGGAGATGTGGCGAGTTCTCCTTCAATGGAAGCCTTCACACAGAGGCTGGACAGACACCTGTCTGGGATGGTTTAGTGAATCCTGCTTTGAGCGGAGGGTTGGACTGGGATGACCCAGGAGGTCCCTTCTAACTCCACCATTCTATGATTCCAATTCATCAATTGTGTCAATTTAAAACGTCACTAAATTGTTGCACAACATGCTCTCTAATCCCCCAAGAGTGACACAATTGTTGCCACATTTTAGCAAAACATAAGACTCTTGTAATAAAAAATGCACAAAGGGTATAAAGTAAAAAATAAATAAAAAGAAATAAAGAACATTTTTAATTCAGTACAAAAGTTGCAAACCACGTGTGCTATTTTGAAGACGTTGGAGAAAAAAGTCTCAACGAATACAAGACGAAAAAAAAATGAAACCACAAATGGTGAATTGGGCCTTTATGAAATGGCTGTATAATAGAAAATGGCAGTATATAGAGAATTTACAACTACAGAATGGAAGATCGGCCCTTGTGTCATGGTTGGTATCTTGTAGGAAACCAGGAAAAATAGCAAATAATTTGTGCTGATTTGACACCAAAGATCTCCACTCCCAAAAGGATTTCCACAGTGAGAAGTAACATAAGTAGTTTTAGTGTCATTTTCTAAGGCCAGTTTCACACTTATTATATTCATGGTTCAAGCATGGTCTACGATGTCGGAATTGGCTCTGAGTGAGTGGAGCGGCGGCGGTGGGCGAGTGGAGCGGCGGCGAGTGGGCGAGTGGAGCGGCGGCAGTGGGCGAGTGGAGCGGCGGCAGTGGGCGAGTGGAGCGGCGGCGGTGGCTGAGAGGAGGGCGGCGGTGGCTGAGTGGAGCGGCGGCGGTGGCTGAGTGGAGCGGCGGCGGTGGCTGAGTGGAGCGGCGGCGGTGGCTGAGTGGAGGGGCGGCGGTGGCTGAGTGGAGGGGCGGCGGTGGCTGAGTGGAGGGGCGGCGGTGCTGAGTGGAGGGGTGGCGGTGGCTGAGTGGAGTGGCGCAGCGGCACGTCTCCAAACCTGATAGCCCTACAGACATGAATGAGGCTGTTGAGTTTATGACCAGTGGACAAGGAGCCAGTTCGTGCTCAGACTGAAAATGTCGGATGGGTGAAGCTGGTTTAAAAGTGATTCTTTTAAAAGGAAGGAAAAAAAATGATCTTATAATGATTAGCAGACTTGTGTCACCAAGCTGGTACTTGTATTGTTATGTAGATATTGCAGTAAGAGATTTTGAGAGTAAAAGCACTTTCCTCTATCTTGATGAGGATGTAATTAGCTTGTTCCTGACAAGGACATGACATGCTTTATGGTTACTGTTGTTATAAAAACGTGCTTACAGAATCGATATGTACTAGAGCAAACTGTCCTGACTTGTAGAACATTTTTATAGACAGCGCTTAAAGTGATTCTCCAGCCTTGATATTAAATGAGCCATGAAATATCTTATGTGAGCACGACATTCCTGGTGCCCTGCATAAGGTCCCGGCTTGTGCTGTTCCCAAGTGCTATGGATTCTTTCTCTGTGTCTAAAATGGTCATTGGAAGCACCGCAATTAGTCCAAAACATGACCCACAGCAAAATTTGATATAAACAATGTCATTTGCAGAATAAACCTTGCCCTTCAAATCATACATCCAAGCTTCATCTCCAACTCAAAAATATTTCCAGAATCAATCCATTCCTCAACTCTCAGTCTATGGAAATACTAAGCATGCCCTCTCATCATCTCCCACCTCAACTACTACAACCTCCTCCTCTGTGACCTCCTTGCTAATACTCTCTCATCTCTCCAGAACATCCTTCCTTACCTCTGCTGCAAAACATGCTGCTGTCCTTGTTGAGGTTCGGAGCTCCGTTGTTGGTCCTTTTTGAGATCACATGAAAAATATCACAGCAGGAAAGCAATTCTTCCTGTGAAGGTTTCCATATGAAGCCCATTACAAGTTAGTGGGGTCTGCTGGGCACCACTGCCGGTGTTATGGCTCCAGATCAAAGGAGGGGATGTGTTTCTTTTGCCCTAGATGATGGGAGCATGAGCGGCATGAGGGGGGCACCCAAGCTGAACTTGCCCCATGCACCCTTTTAGTTTCACCTCTGTGTCTAACAGGGGCTGTGAGTATTAGTTTACCCACTGTTGCAATGTTATAAATGCCTTTCTACTTATTAATGGCAGATTCACTTTAGAGGATTTCATGGTCGCTGTCCCCTGATGCTTTTCCAGCACATTCAGGACAGTTCTCAATCTTGTTGCTATACTTAGCTGCTCTGTATAATAAAGCCACTGTTCAGACTCATAAATCCAGAACTTATTTAACTAATGTGACTTGAGATTTCATGTAGTCGGTGAATTAGAGCACGTGCTATGTACATAAATACATACACAATGGGGCATTAATGGCTTTTCTACCATATTGCTCATAACAGAGACGGTCGATCCTGAACCGAGTTGCAACATTTGAAAGCAGAAGTGGTTAAATAGAAAGATAGATCTAACGACAAGTATAGGTCAGTGCAAGCGAATGTTGTAAACGAATGTGCTTGTATATTAGTCCTAGCTGTTCTAAAGTCTGATCGGGTCCCACCCTCCCTACTTTTGACTGGGCTCACCTCACTCCATGTCTGACTGCCCCAAACCCCATACATCTGACCGGGCCCCACCCTCCCTACTTTTGACCGGGCCGGGCCCACCTTCCCTACTTTTGACCGGGACCCCCCTACTTCTGACCTGTTCCCTCCCACCCTATGTCTGACTGGGGCCCCACCTACGTCTTTCTGGCCCCCCACCATACATCTGACTGGGGCCCCCCTTATGACTGACTCGACCCCGCCCTACATCTGAACAGGTCTGCACCCCTGAAAAACAGAAAAGAAGAAGGTGCAAAGAGATCAATTTAAGTAGATGTGCCCTGCGGGAGAAGCAAGACACGGCCATGAGGTCTTGGCTGGATTGGCAACCGTTCAGAAATTCCAGGATAGTCTGCAAAATCAGGGCTTTTTTTTTTTTGCCCGGTCCGGAAACTTTTTTAAGATAAAGGAAACTTAAAGGAAACAGATTATTTTAATTGTAATTATCAGAATTTTACAGTAAATGAAGCTGATGGCTTCATATCAGAATTATAGGCTGTAGACATGGATCACCGATTATCATACGGATTACGGTTTCCAATATGTCCATAATAAATACTGTCTGTCTGCGATTTTTGATAATTTGTCCAGAAAAATATTTAAAAAAAAGTCAAGTTGGCATCTCTGGGTCTCAGCTGGTGATGAAGGAAAAAAAACAAAAACCTGAAATTTATCACTGTAAGAAGCCATTACAGGCTGCTCAAAACCACACACTAATTACTGGAAAGGAAGCTGAGATATGGGAGCTGTTGGTCTCCAATTTCTGAAACATGGAAGCTTTCATACTTCAAAATGATGTTAGTATTTATACATTAGGAGTCATGGGCCTGGCAAAGTACAGCGGGCAGACGCCGGGCATGGGGACTGGCACAGGAAGAGGCAATGTACCGTAATCTACACCTGCCACACCCACCCATCATCATAGACAGTCAGTCTTAAAAGGGGCCATGACAAATATACTGTACATCTCTGGTAAAGGCAAACATCGTCCCCGACACCTCCCATAACCTCCACCTCATCACCCAGGTCGCTCTACCAAGACCCCATTTATCGGTTTATATAAAGTGTAACACATACAACATGCTTCTTTCTCTTGAGTGATCGGCCACACAATTGCTATAGCAATAGCAGAGATTTCTAAAAAGTGTCAGACACTCGCTGGGCGTTATACAGATGATATAGGAAACTAGGTGTAAGTACCTTCTAAGGCTGGAAACACACTCTCCTACGTAGTCTGGCTTCACACCACGGCAGAGTTCGGTCCGGGGCTGTCAGGGATGACCCTGACAGCCCCGGACCGGATCAGCACACAGAACCGGAGGGCAAATATGGCCTCCGGTACGGTGTGCTGCCAGACGCAGCTGCCGCCGCTGATTAATCAGGACCGCGGCTTGTGGGTAGCTAGCCGCGGTCCTGAAACAACAGCGGCGTGCAGCTGCAGGTGTCCAGTTCCCGGATCCTCCTGGACCGGATCCGGGAAGAACCAGGGGAATACGGGATACGGAAAATTTGGGAGATTTTTCTCCCCGGACACAAAAACGTTGCATGCAACGTTTGTGTGTGCAGTGAGAAAAATCCGATTTCTCCCGGAGATATGGAAACCGGATGGCAGAGAGCTGCCATCCGGCTCCATCCGGCCTCATAGGACACTATGGGGCCAAAATCCGGTCCGGGGCTGTCTGGTTTACACTGGACAGCCCCGGATCAGACTCTGCCGTGGTGTGAAGCCAGCCTTACATGCGAGTCTCTTGGACAAGACTCGGATGAGACTGAATCAGTGACCCTGAACGGCCTCTCCCTCTCTGGTCGGGAATGACAGCTGCTTGTGTTTTTGTGCAGCATCACATTCCCGTCCAGAGAGAGAGAGGCCGCTCAGGGTCACTGATCCAGTCTCATCCGAGTCCCGTCCAAGAGACTCGCATGTAAGTAGGAGAGGTGTGTTTCCAGCCTTAGAAGGCTGAAGGCACACTATCCGTGTGACTTGCATTGCACTCGGACCAGTATCATTAAATGATACTGGTCACATTACAGAGAATTCATTGCATTACACTTGCATTGCGAGGGAAATGCAAGTTCAATTGCAGCACGCTGCGAGTGAACGCTATTTCCCCGCGCGAGTGTCCAATGTAAGTATATGGGTGTAAGAAAATCTCGCACCCATACAGCACACTGAGCAATAGTCGCACATGTGTGCTTTAAAAATGGCTTCAAACTCAGCGGCCGCCAAAGCCGCAGAGTTTTAATTTGCCGGTTTCCCGATACAGTAAGCAATTATCTTTCACTGCTGTGACAGCAGCGGTGAAAGAGGATTAATAAAAACACAGCTGCTGTCCACATTTTGTAATTCCCAGGGTTAATGTGCATATTAACTCCATCTGCAGCCTCTGTGCGGCATGTCAGCTGTGATGCTGCGGATGCGGCTAATAAAGAGAATTTTGTTTACGTACCGTAAATTCTTATTTCTTGAGTCATCAATGGGAGACCCAGACAATGGGGTTTAGGGCACTGCCCTCCGGAGGCCACACTAGGTACTACAAGAATTGTAGACACCGCCCCCTCCGCTTATAAACCCCCACCGCAGGGAATATCCTCAGTTTGGTCCATAAGCTGCGAGGAGACAACAGAAAACCACACCCGAAACCTCGGGAAGAAACCGTGCACAAACGGTACACAACCCGGATAAACTGCCCCAACAGGGGACAGATCAACCGTAATATACAACGGAACACTGGGTGGGTGCTGGGTCTCCCATTGATGACTCAAGAAAAAAGAATTTACGGTACGTAAACAAAATTCTCTTTTTTCTGATCATCATAATGGGAGACCCAGACAATGGGGATGTCCTAAAGCAATACCCCAGGGCGGGAAAAAGTTCCTCAAAAGACGATTGCATACGCGGTCCCCGTCAAAGGTGGGCAACCGCCGCCTGGAGGACCCGCCTGCCCAAACTTGCATCCGCAGAGGCATGGGCATGCACCATATAGTGCTTAGAGAAGGTGTGCAGGCTAGACCAAGTGGCCGCCTGACACACCTGCAGAGCAGAAGCGCGATGTCGCAAGGCCCAGGAGGCACCGACAGCTCTTGTCGAGTGTGCCTTCAAGCCTACCGGAAGAGGCAAACCAGAAGAACGGTAAGCCTCTTGAATGGGTGCCTTGATCCATCTGGCCAAGGTTGATTTTGACGCCGCTGACCCCTTACAGCGACCTGCCGTCAGTACGAACAAAGAGTCCGAACTCCGGAAGGAGGCAGTTCTGGACACATAAATGCGTACAGCCCGTACGAGGTCCAGAGTGTGGAGGTCGCGCTCAATCCGATGAACAGGTGCGGGACAGAATGATGGGAGAACAATCTCCTGGTTCAAATGAAAAGTGGAAACCACTTTTGGCAGGAATTCCGCCCGCGGGCGCAACACCACCTTGTCTTGGTGAACCACCAGAAAGGGTGACTTGCACGATAGTGCCGCCAGTTCAGAGACCCGTCTCAGGGACGTAATAGCCACCAGAAAGACCACTTTCTGTGACAAATAAGAAAGAGAGACTTCTCTCAATGGCTCAAAAGGTGGCTTCTGTAAAGCCGCCAAGACCATGTTGAGATCCCAAGGGTCCAGAGGTCGCCTATACGGCGGAACCACTCGAGACACCCCTTGGAGAAATTGACGAACCTTTGGGAGGAGCGCCAAGCGCCTGTCGAACAATACAGACAGCGCTGATACCTGACCCTTCAGAGAACTGAGGGAAAGGCCCAACTCCAAACCTGACTGCAAAAAAGCCAATAGGGTCGGGATCGACAAAGGCCAAGGTACGTGTCCCCCAGAGGAGCACCAGGCGAAAAAGACTTTCCACGTTCTGTGGTAAATCTTCCGTGACGTGGGCCTTCTAGCTCGGTTCATGGTGGAAACCACCGCAGGAGAGAAACCCCTGGATGTTAAGAGCCAGGCCTCAAGAGCCATGCAGTCAATCTGAGGGCCCTGGAATTGGGGCGGAAGAAGGGGCCCTGCGCGAGAAGATCTGCGCGGTCTGGAAGAGCCCACCGGTGTCCGCCGGACAGTTGCCACAGGTCCGGATACCAGGACCTCCTCGGCCAATCCGGAGCCACTAGAATGGCTGTGTGACATTCCGTCTTGATTTTCCACAGGACCTTGGGCATCAGCGCCAGGGGCGGGAAAACATATGGCAGGTGAAAATCTGACCAACTCAGGACTAGAGCATCTGCCCCCAGAGACTGAGGGTCCCACGATCTCGCCATGTATTGTGGCACCTGATGATTCAGCCGGGAGGCCATCAGATCCACATCCGGGGTCCCCCATCTGCTGCAGATGTCCCGGAAGACGTCCGGATGAAGAGACCATTCTCCGGCGTCCATCCCCTGTCGGCTCAGGTAATCTGCCTCCCAATTCTCGACACCTGGGATGTAGACTGCAGAAATCAAGCAGTTGTTGGCTTCCACCCATGATAGAATGTGGTGGACTTCCGCTAGGGCCTGTGCACTCCTGGTTCCCCCTTGGTGATTTATATAGGCGACAGTCGTCGCATTGTCGGACTGAACCCGAATCGGTTGTCCAGATAGGAACACCCGAAAGGCCAGGAGTGCCAGATAGACCGCCCTGAGCTCCAGCACGTTGATCTGCAACGTCGCCTCTGAACGTGTCCAGAGACCTTGAGCTCTGTGGTGTAAGAACACCGCGCCCCAGCCCCTCAGGCTGGCGTCGGTGGTCACCACTAACCACGATGGCTTCAGGAAGGATCGTCCCTTCGACAGGTGACTCGGCTGAAGCCACCACTGCAGAGCATCCCTGGTCGGCTGGGAGAGGACCACCAGCTGATTCAGAGAGGACGTCCTCTTGTCCCACCTCTGGAGGATTTCCAGTTGCAGAGGACGGAGGCGAAACTGTGCGAAGGGCACCGCCTCTATTGCTGCCACCATGCGTCCCACCAGCTTCATCAACACCCGCAGGGATGAATGAGGTGATCTGAGTAGATCGTGTACTCCTGACTGGATGGCCAGTTGTTTGGCTCGTGGTAGTGACACTAGAGCAGAGTCCGTGTGGAAGTCCATGCCCAGATATGTCAGAGACTGGGTTGGAACCAGGGTGGACTTCCGGATGTTGAGAAGCCACCCGAACTGCTCCAGAGACTGCATGGTTGCCTGCAGGCTTCGCTGACACAGGTGTTCCGATGGCGCTCTGACCAGCAGGTCGTCTAGATAAGGAATGACGGCGTGTCCCTGCGCATGCAGTAAGGCCATCATCGACGCCATCACCTTCGTGAACACCCGGGGAGCCGAGGCCAATCCGAAAGGCAGCGCCACGAATTGGAAGTGCTCTTCCCCCACTGCGAATCTCAACCATCGTTGGTGAGCCGGTGCAATGGGCACGTGAAGGTAAGCGTCGCGGATGTCTATGGACGCTAGGAAGTCGCCCTGCGACACAGCCGCGATCACGGAGCGCAGGGATTCCATGCGGAACTTCCGAACCAACACATGGCGGTTGAACAACTTGAGGTCCAAAACCGGGCGGAAAGAGCCGTCCTTCTTCGGGACGATAAAGAGGTTGGAGTAAAAACCCTTGAACCTCTCCCCAGTGGGCACTGGGACCACCACTCCGTCTCTGCGGAGCCCCTCCAACACCAGGTGAAAAGCCTGAGCCTTTTCTGGAGATGGAACAGACCGATGGAATCGGTGTGCGGGCTGTGACGACAGCTCTATCCTGTATCCTCTTGAGACTACGTCTCGAACCCACTGATCTTGGATGTGGAGTCGCCATTTGTCTTGAAATTGAGACAGGCGACCCCCAACCTGTGGGGAGGCAGGAAGAGGGAGCGAGTCATGCGGAAGTGGGTTTGGGAGCGGCAGCTGTTGTACCTGCCGACTTCTTCTGGCGACTCTTGGGACGCCACTGCTGAGAAGTCTTGGCTCCACGGTCCGCGCGAGCGGAAGACGCTGACGGCTGTGAGCTGGGACGAAAGGACCACTGTTTAGGGTTCCTCTTCACAGTATACCTAGGCTTAGGTCTGTTCTGTGGAATCTTGGACTCCGCAGAGTCTTTGATCAACTTGTCCAGCTCGGCACCAAACAGCCTGTCACCAGAGAAAGGAAGATTCTTCTTAGATGTGGCATCTGAGTCCCACAGACGCAGCCACAACAATCTGCGGATCGCTATCGCATTGGCCGAAGCCACAGCTGAGCGAGTGGCAGTCTCCAGGGACGCCGTTCTGGCATAATCTGCATAGGCTTTTGCCCTCTCTGTAAGTGCCAGGACTTCAGAGTTGAAACCTGCCAGGTCAGCAATACCATCCAGACAGGATGTGATCGCCTGCAGAGTCCAGACCGCAGCAAAACTCGGGGCAAATGATGACCCCACAGCCTCATAAGACGACTTGGCGAGTTGCTCGACCTGTCTGTCTGTCGCATCCTTCAGTGAGGAGCTATCAGAGGCAGAAAAGAGGGAGCGTGCAGCAATCCTGGTCATGGAAGCGTCCACTTTCGGGGACTGCGACCACTCCTGAAGCACCTCCTGAGGAAAGGGAAAGCGGTTGTCCTTGGATTTGCGGACATAACGCCGTCCAGGGTGCACCCTGGGAGCTCTAACCACCCTTTCAAAGTTAGTGTGGTCCAAAAAGGAACCACATGGTCTAGCCTCAGGTTGTAACCACTGATAGACCTCCTTCGGGTGAACGGCTGTCTCCTGAGGGGGTAACCCGAGGCGTAAAGTCTCGTTGATGGAGGACACCAGATCCTCCACCCCTTCAGATGGTTCAGACACCGACCCGAGGGTTGAACCCCCATCATCCTCGTCACCGTCAGAGTGACGCTCCTCCTCAGAGAGGATCTGGAGCTCGGGTGAATCATCACGGCGAGCCCGCTTAAGGGGTCTCACTGCGGAAGATGGAGACACCCGGGGGTAGCTTGAAGGAGTAACTGGAGCATCCAGTTTCCTGGTTAGTGCCTCCAGGGATTGCGACATGGAGGACAATTGGGATAACATAGACGCATTAATTTCGCTTTGTTTTTCCCATGGCCCTGGGATCACCTGAACCTCAGGGTAAAGCACCGGAGCTGCTGGCTCAGCAGTGACAGTCCGGGCGTCTGGACGTCCGCAATTATTGCAGGACCCCTCCACCAGTGTCCCTGTGCATGTAGCACAGACAGGTGTGGTACCGGCCGCCTTAGCAGCGCCGTTCTTCCCTGAGGACATACCCACGGTAGGGGAATATCAAACAGGAGAAAATTCACCGGAAACCGGTGGCTTACCAACCGCTGCACAGCGGTGGGGAAGGGAGCGGTGTGTGTGTGGCCTCCGCGAGGTAAGAAAACCTGGTCTCCCCTGGAGTGCAGCAGAGCAGTCTCAAACGATCCCAGCAGGAAAGTGAGGGGAAAAGATGGCCGCCGCTGTAGAAACAGAGGGCGGGGCCGAAACACGCGGGAAGCACACACACACGCCCATCCAGGTCACATGGGCCGCTCCACATCTCTCCCGGCCGCCATTACAATAATGTAAGCGCCGGAGCCCGCAGCGCGGGAGGTATAAACATAAATACCCAGGCTCACAGACAAAGTCTGAGGCCCACAGCCGCAGCCCCTGTGACACACAGGGCGGTCAGCCAGGGTGACCCCAGCACAGGGTCACCGCCAGAACCGCGGACCCGAAGGCAACGCGCGGTCTGAGTGTCATGAACACACTAGTGCCAGACACTAACCCC
>JARQOC010000007.1:172098741-172164061 GCA_033576535.1 Allobates femoralis
AATGCCTTTTCTTTTTTCTATCTCCTAAATCGCAACCCAGCCACACACAGAGATGTAAGTTGATGGCTCACTGTCCTAGGAGGGAGAAGAATTTTAATGTAAACAGGGTTCAATAAATCCCCATCAATGTCTTCAGTCAGAGCCCCTTTTTAGTACTCTGAGCAATAAAACTAGATGACATTTATAGATAAACGATTCGGGGAAACAAATCAACAACTCTTCAGCAAATCGAATCTTTTGCCATGCTTCATTACACACCATTATACCCAACACATCAAGATGAACTAGATAACAGCTAAACCGGCGCAACAAATCCCAATCACTTAGATCATTTAGAGAAAAGAAGAGACCGAGGAAGAAAAAACAAAAACTTTATTGAAATAAATGCACATTTCAGTCACAGTACAAAGCAAAAGTTAATTACAGGGCAGGCCGACATTCAGAAATCAGAGCCTCCATGTCAAACAGAACAGAGGGTTCTCCAGTGTTCTCCGCCGGTCGGGATCATGTACATAAATACTGTCCGGTACATTCACTTCTATGTTCGCACTAGTTTTCTAATTTCAGATCTCCATTAGATTAAAATTAATGTGGTTTGGGCACAATGTGATGAAATTGTGGTGAGCAGGAACCTCAGCAATTCAGTACTATCAACTAAATAAAATACATAAAAATTAACCAAAATATAACAAGGTATAAAATAATACTGAAAACAAACAAGTAACCACAGTTTGCCAAGAAACCGGTTATTGGAACCAGCTGCTTATGCCTAAAAGAACATCCCCCTCCCCCAAAAAAATAAAAAATCCCTGCAACAAATTTTTACATATACCCAGGGGTTACAGACATTTACATAAGCAACTGCCAAAGAGGCCGCCGTGGTTTACCCTAGTAAATTAAATATGTATGCTCAACCAGCACAGGCGTGCATGTGTAAGGGGGAGTCTAGAACTTGGTTGACAGCTTTGTCATGTGTCTGGTCAGTGTAATGTAGGGACTAAAATGGGGGAATATCTTAGTCAGCCCACTGTGTGCTGTGATTCAAGGATGAGAGAGCGCTTGGGGATCCTGGAATCGGAGGAACTTGCCAATTCTGGGATCAGAGGCGCTGCCTATTCGGGATCGGAGGTGCTGCCTATTCTGGTCCCAGAAGGGCTGTCGACTGGGAGGAGAGGTCAAATCTGGGATCAGAGGCGCTTGGGGATTCTGGGATCGGAGGAGCCTGCCAATTCTGGGATCAGAGGCGCTTGCCGATTCTGGGATTGGCATTGCTGCAGTTCTGGGTGCCATAATTTCAGGTATCGGAGGTGCTTTCCATCCTGGATCAGAGGTACTTGCCGATCCTGGGATCACAGGTGCTGCAGTGATGTCTTAGTTCTGACAGCTTCCTGCATTTCTATGCAGCTGTCACTCTCGAATCAGGGGAGCCACCGTCCATTCTCATCGGATCGGCCCGGATCACAAAAAACGTGATGTGAAACCAGCCTTAGTGATCTTCCCGCAGAGCACAATGGCAGGAGCAGTGGTGTAACTTGAAGATTGTAGGCTCAGATGCAAAAGCTCCTACGGGGCCCACAATTATTGCAAATCTTTAATAGCAATAGTCTTTTAGGGGGCCCCCAGGCTTTAGGCCCAAGTCCAATTGTAACCTTTGCACCTGTTGTATTTACACCCATGGGCAGAATGCGCTTTTTCTTTTTTTCTATCTCCTAAATCGCTAACCCAGCCACACACAGAGATGTAAGTTGATGGCTCACTGTCCTAGGAGGGAGAAGATATTTTAATGTGCACAGGGTTCAATAAATCCCCATCAATGTCTTCAGTCAGGCCCCTTTTAGTACTCTGAGCAATAAAACTAGATGACATTTATAGATAAACGATTCGAGGAACAAATCAACAACTCTTCAGCAAATCGAATCTCTGCCATGCTTCATTACACACCATTATACCCAACACATCAAGATGAACTAGATAACAGCTAAACCGGCGCAACAAATCCCAATCACTTAGATCATTTAGAGAAAAGAAGAGACCGAGGAAGAAAAAACAAAAACTTTATTGAAATAAATGCACATTTCAGTCACAGTACAAAGCAAAAGTTAATTACAGGGCAGGCCGACATTCAGAAATCAGAGCCTCCATGTCAAACAGAACAGAGGGTTCTCCAGTGTTCTCCGCCGGTCGGGATCATGTACATAAATACTGTCCGGTACATTCACTTCTATGTTCGCACTATGTTTCTACAATTTCAGATCTCCATTAGATTAAAATTAATGTGGTTGGGCACAATGTGATGAAATTGTGTGGAGCAGGAACCTCAGCAATTCAGTACTATCAACTAAATAAATACATAAAAATTAACCAAAATATAACAAGGTATAAAATATACTGAAAACAAACAAGTAACCACAGTTTGCCAAGAAACCGGTTATTGGAACCAGCTGCTTATGCCTAAAAGAACATCCCCCTCCCCAAAAAAAATAAAAAATCCCTGCAACAATTTTCACATATACCCAGGGGTTACAGACATTTACATAAGCAACTGCCAAAGAGGCCGCCGTGGTTTACCCTAGTAAATTAAATATGTATGCTCAACCAGCACAGGCGTGCATGTGTAAGGGGGAGTCTAGAACTTGGTTGACAGCTTTGTCATGTGTCTGGTCAGTGTAATGTAGGGACTAAAATGGGGGAATATCTTAGTCAGCCCACTGTGTGCTGTGATTCAAGGATGAGAGGCGCTTGGGGATCCTGGAATCGGAGGAACTTGCCAATTCTGGGATCAGAGGCGCTGCCTATTCGGGATCGGAGGTGCTGCCTATTCTGGTCCCAGAAGGGCTGTCGACTGGGAGGAGAGGTCAAATCTGGGATCAGAGGCGCTTGGGGATTCTGGGATCGGAGGAGCCTGCCAATTCTGGGATCAGAGGCGCTTGCCGATTCTGGGATTGGCATTGCTGCAGATTCTGGGTGCCATAATTTCAGGTATCGGAGGTGCTTCCCATCCTGGGATCAGAGGTACTTGCCGATCCTGGATCACAGGTGCTGCAGTGATGTCTTAGTTCTGACAGCTTCCTGCATTTCTATGCAGCTGTCACTCTCGAATCAGGGGAGCCACCGTCCATTCTCATCGGATCGGCCCGGATCACAAAAAACGTGATGTGAAACCAGCCTTAGTGATCTTCCCGCAGAGCACAATGGCAGGAGCAGTGGTGTAACTTGAAGATTGTAGGCTCAGATGCAAAAGCTCCTACGGGGCCCACAATTATTGCAAATCTTTAATAGCAATAGTCTTTTAGGGGGCCCCCAGGCTTTAGGCCCAAGTCCAATTGTAACCTTTGCACCTGTTGTATTTACACCCATGGGCAGAATGCGCTTTTCTTTTTTCTATCTCCTAAATCGCTAACCCAGCCACACACAGAGATGTAAGTTGATGGCTCACTGTCCTAGGAGGGAGAAGATATTTTAATGTGCACAGGGTTCAATAAAATCCCCATCAATGTCTTCAGTCAGGCCCCTTTTAGTACTCTGAGCAATAAAACTAGATGACATTTATAGATAAACGATTCGAGGAACAAATCAACAACTCTTCAGCAAATCGAATCTCTGCCATGCTTCATTACACACCATTATACCCAACACATCAAGATGAAACTAGATAACAGCTAAACCGGCGCAACAAACCCCAATCACTTAGATCATTTAGAGAAAAGAAGAGACCGAGGAAGAAAAAAAAAAAAACTTTATTAAAATAAATGCACATTTCAGTCAGTACAAAGCAAAAGTTAATTACAGGGCAGGCCGACTTTCAGAAATCAGAGCCCCATGTAAAAACAGAAAGGGTTCTCCAGTGTTCCCCGCCGGTCGGGATCATGTACATAAATACTGTCCGGTACTTTCCTTTATGTTCCACTAGTTTCTAAAATTTTTCAGATCTCCATTAGATTAAAAATTAAATGGGTTATTGCAATCTAATAGCATAGTCTTAGGGGAGGCACTTTAGGACAGCCTTGATCTTGACGGATCAATCTGGATAGAGCAATCCGATTCTTGATGCTTCTAATTCTTCCAAATTCCAACGAGAGTATGCCACCTGGACAGAGGAAGACCGGATAAAGTGCGCAGGTTCATATACCATTCATTTCTATGCAGCCCCTGATAGGAACAACTACACTATGACGCTGGATACAAATTCGAGTACAAACAACACTTAGACTTCCAGGCATGCCAGCTGTTAACATTAATGTCCAAGCCAAAAGATAACTCACGGCTCAAATTCTGCAAATCTTAATACAATATTTAGGGCAGAAATAGGCCAAGTCAATAATCTTTGAACATGATTTAGCACCAAGTCAAAGGTTTATTTATTAATCGTGACGACGACCACAAATCGTAATGCTCCTGTCAGAGAAGAAATATTAATTCAGTTCAAATCCCCGATCAAGTCATAGACCCTTTCAGTAACGCATTAACAGTGTTTCTAAAGATTCGACAAAAACATTCAAACATAATTTTGCAAGCTATTAACACATTATACAAAATCAAATAACTAGTAACAACGTAAACAAAAATCTATCCACAGATCATTAGAGAAAAGAAACGGGAAAAAAATAAAACTTTTGAATAATGCAATTCGTCAATTGAGACAAAATTTATCTAAAGGCAAGCCACTCCGTAAATCAAGATAAACGCAAGCATTCCATGTTCGGGACGACGATTCATGACAAAATCTCAGTCGGTCACTTGGTTCCCATATTTCAAATTTCATGTCCATAGTAAAATTAGTTTGGGCAATGGATAAGTGGGAGCAGAACTGCATTACATTAGTCAGATGAATTAAAGTATGGATCTAAAATGGTGAAATATTAGAACGACGGTCCTTGCCAAGAGGTATGGCCGCTGGGTCCTGAAAACAGTCCTCCCAAAAAAATATAACCTGCACATTTCATACAGGTAGCATTCAACAGAAAAGGCCGGGTTAGCCTGAATAAAAATGTGTAGACAGGCGCTTGTGTATGGGGGAGCAGCAGTTGGAAAGCTTTGTCAATTTGGTATGATAGGCAAGGGAATTCTTAGTCCCTAATTGCAGTATTCAAGGTGGGCCCCTTGGGGATCTGAATCTAGCATGCAATCTGGTGAGTGCCTCTGGGATCGAGGCTTCCTTTCTGCCGAAGTGCTTCGACTGGGGAGAGCAAACGATCATAGCCATGGATCGGACGAGGAGCCACAATTTTGTGACAGGTTCAGATCCATTCCGGATTGGTGGTCCATTGGTGCAAATTTAGATGAGGTGTCATCTGAAAGTCCGGACCAATAGCAATCTTAGCAATGTCTTTCTGCTCCTTCGATTTAGCCCCATCCAAATCTGGGACACGTCCATTTACACGATGGCCGAATCCAATATCTATTTGAAACCCTAAGTGATCCCAGCAAACAAAATTTAGAAGTGTGACTTGCAATTCAGGCAGAAAAGTTTCTACGGGCCATAAATGCAATCTTCAATCAAAGCTCCTTTTGCCCATTAGCCAACTAGTTGCATTTTGACCTTGATTTAACATGAATGCGTTCTTTCCATTCTATCTGCTAACTCATACACACATTAATTAGCTAACTGTCCAAGGAAGAATTAATGTGACAGGTCAAAAATCCCATAATCTTAAATCTAGACAATTAACCGAGAAAAAACAATAATTTAATAAAATCAGAATCACACTACAAACGTTAATTAACTACCTGCCATGCTTCATAACCCCTCCCAAACAAAAATGAACTAGATTTTCTAAACCGGGACAGACATCATAATCAAAAGAGATCCGGGTACAAAATTAAACTTTATTGAATAATGCACATTTAGTCATTAAAGTCTAAATGGGTTGCGACATTGATGACTCAGTGTCAGACAGACAGGTTTAGTCATGTACTGCCGGATCGATCATGTACAAAAACTGTCGTCATTATTCTAGTGAACAGTCTCTGACATTTGATCCAGAACTTAATTAGTGATCAGGGCCTTATCGAAATGTGAGTCACCTCTCCAAAATATACTGAATCAATCATGAAAACAGGGTAGATTACTGAAAATCAACGCCAAATCGGTAAGCCTAGGTATGATTATCCAACGGTGCATAATTTAGGACAGTACCTATGTCAATGCGCGGGTAACAGGCTTGGGATTCTTAGTCCAGCTTCTGTTTCAGAGCGGCTGTCTCAATCGGGAACTGCCATCGGGCAAGAAAAAGACTATCCTGCCCTATAATTGCCAAGAAGCTGACGGAAGTTCATAACTGGATAGAGCTTAGTGACAAAGCTCAAGGAGGCCCATTATTACTATAGAATAGTCTTAGGGGGTCACCAGGCATAGGCAGCATGTTGGACTTAATGTTGTACACGGGCTGATGCCTTCTGGTTCGAGTTGGACCATCCGGGAAATGTGAGTTGATGCTTACTTTTGAGAGATCTGCATTGCATCCAGGATCAGAACTCACAATTCTGGGAGCCCCTATCTGATCGGGATGCTGCTATTTGGATCCGAAATGCTGTGACCAGCTAAGATCTCCCGAAGACATGGCAACTGTTCGAGACATAAGTTACTGAAAGCTAACGGCCAACAGGCCAATTTGCAATTTAGAGCAAATTTTAGGAGGACAGCTTTCCATCGGATCAATGACCTTGCACCTGGGATAATTCGATGCAGCGAATTCTTTTGATTTCATGCCTCTCCAACAGGAGCCATCCAGTTCTCACGGTCCTGGAAAAAAATTAATGTGCAACAGTTCTTATCTCCCAGTCACAATTTCAGACAGGCTCATTAGATTTAGTAAATCAAAACTTATAAATGTGCCAGGAACAAATCAACTAAAATCTAAGTCCCATGACATTACCAAATATCCAATTATAATACTGATAACATCACCAGTCGCAAAAACCTTTTTGATCATTTCTAAAAGAACCGCAGAAACAAAAATGTAAAATCCTGACAATTTCATAACAGTAACAGAAATTAATAAGCACGCCATCACAGAGCCCCTTAACACTAGAATATCACTGTTCCACTAGCAACTATGGAACAAAAACAGCTTCAGCAATCAATTTGCTGTAGTTACATTATAAAAGATAATTAATGTAGGCAACTGGAAAATTCTATTCGAATAGATGGATCCTGGAATCGAATAAAATACAAATTATGCAAGATGCACAAGTTCAACGCACAGAAGCAAGGCAGAAAGCGTATTGGACGATGGAACCGGCAGCCGAAGAAATCAAATCCGAAAGGGCAATCGTTTCAGTGTCTTCCGCGTGCCATAATAGCGTCGGTCCCTATGGATTATATGTACTCAATTCCTCATCAGTCTATTAGTTAATTAGTTGTTGACAGCTTCTAATTGTGTGAGCAGTACTCAAATCAGGTACATGCAATTAATAGCCATGAATTACAAAATATAAGGTATAAACTGAAACACCAATACACTTTGCCAAGAAACGGTATGGACAGCTGCTTATTGACGATGTAGACATCCAGTCCCAAAGATAATCCTGGCAAATTTTAATATCAGGGTTCAGATTCTAGGACTGCCTAAGGCCCCTGTTACCAGTAACCTTGCAATTTGATTTCATCCGCACAGGCTGCTGTGCATGTTCTAGAACTGGTGCTCCTTCAGGTTCTGGTCATGAATCTGGGATCAAAGGGGGAATATTTTAGTCGCCACGGTTTCCCAAAAAAAAAGGGGGGGGGAAAAAAAAAAAACCCCCCCAAAAAAAAAAAAAAGGAAAAAATTTTAAAACCCCCCAAAATTTAAACCCCAAACGGAAAATTTTCCTTTAATTTTTTTAAAAAAAAAAACCCCCCCCCCCCCGGGGGGGGGGGAAAAGGGTTTGGGTTGGCAAAATTTTTTGGGGGTTTAGGGAAAAATTTTTAAAAATTTTTTTTTTTAAAAAAGGGGGAACCCCTTTTTTTAAAAAAAACCCCCAAAAAAGGGGTTAAAAAAAAAATTTTTTTTCCCCAAAAAAAAAAAAAAATTTCCCCCCTTTTTTTAAAAAAAAAAAAAAATTTTTTAAAAATTTTTTAAATTTTTTTAAAAAAGGGGTTAAAAAAAATACCTTTTAAAAAGGGGGGTTTTTTGCAAAAAAATTTTTTTTTAAATTCCCTTTTTAAATTTGGGTTTTTCCTTTTCGGGGTTTTAAAAAACCAAGGGAAAACCAGGGGGTTTTTTTAAAAATTTTTTGGGGGGGTTTTTTTTCCCCCGGGGCCCAAAAAGGAAGGGTTTTTGGGGGTTTGGGGCCAAAAATTTTTTTCGGGGTTTTTTTTTTGGGGGCCCACTTTTCCCCGGGGGCCCCGGTTTAAACCCCTTTTTTTTTCCCCCCCCCTTTTTTTTTTTTTGGGGGGCTAAAAAAAAAAAAAAAATTTTTTTTTTTTTTTCCCCAACCCCCCCTTTGAAATTTTTTTTTTGGGGGAAAAATTTTTTTTTTTCCCCAAAAAAAAAAATTTTTGGGCCCCCGGGGGGGGAAAAAAATTTTTGGGGGGCTTTTTAAAAAAAAATTTCCCAAAAAAAATTTTTCCAAAAAAATTTTTAAAAAACCCCAAAAAACCCCCCAAAAAAAGGGGGAAAAAAAAAACAAAAAAAAAACCCCAAAAAAAAAACCCAAAAAAAAAACAAAAAAAAAAAATTTTTTAAATTTTTTAAAAACCCCAAAAAAAAAAAAAAAAACCCCCCTTCAGTGGATTGGCATTGCTGCAGATTCTGGGTGCCATAATTTCAGGTATCGGAGGTGCTTCCCATCCTGGGATCAGAGGTACTTGCCGATCCTGGGATCACAGGTGCTGCAGTGATGTCTTAGTTCTGACAGCTTCCTGCATTTCTATGCAGCTGTCACTCTCGAATCAGGGGAGCCACCGTCCATTCTCATCGGATCGGCCCGGATCACAAAAAACGTGATGTGAAACCAGCCTTAGTGATCTTCCCGCAGAGCACAATGGCAGGAGCAGTGGTGTAACTTGAAGATTGTAGGCTCAGATGCAAAAGCTCCTACGGGGCCCACAATTATTGCAAATCTTTAATAGCAATAGTCTTTTAGGGGGCCCCCAGGCTTTAGGCCCAAGTCCAATTGTAACCTTTGCACCTGTTGTATTTACACCCATGGGCAGAATGCGCTTTTCTTTTTTCTATCTCCTAAATCGCTAACCCAGCCACACACAGAGATGTAAGTTGATGGCTCACTGTCCTAGGAGGGAGAAGATATTTTAATGTGCACAGGGTTCAATAAATCCCCATCAATGTCTTCAGTCAGGCCCCTTTTAGTACTCTGAGCAATAAAACTAGATGACATTTATAGATAAACGATTCGAGGAACAAATCAACAACTCTTCAGCAAATCGAATCTCTGCCATGCTTCATTACACACCATTATACCCAACACATCAAGATGAACTAGATAACAGCTAAACCGGCGCAACAAATCCCAATCACTTAGATCATTTAGAGAAAAGAAGAGACCGAGGAAGAAAAAACAAAAACTTTATTGAAATAAATGCACATTTCAGTCACAGTACAAAGCAAAAGTTAATTACAGGGCAGGCCGACATTCAGAAATCAGAGCCTCCATGTCAAACAGAACAGAGAGTTCTCCAGTGTTCTCCGCCGGTCGGGATCATGTACATAAATACTGTCCGGTACATTCACTTCTATGTTCACACTAGTTTCTACAATTTCAGATCTCCATTAGATTAAAATTAATGTGGTTGGGCACAATGTGATGAAATTGTGTGAGCAGGAACCTCAGCAATTCAGTACTATCAACTAAATAAAATACATAAAAATTAACCAAAATATAACAAGGTATAAAATATACTGAAAACAAACAAGTAACCACAGTTTGCCAAGAAACCGGTTATTGGAACCAGCTGCTTATGCCTAAAAGAACATCCCCCTCCCCCAAAAAAATAAAAAATCCCTGCAACAATTTTCACATATACCCAGGGGTTACAGACATTTACATAAGCAACTGCCAAAGAGGCCGCCGTGGTTTACCCTAGTAAATTAAATATGTATGCTCAACCAGCACAGGCGTGCATGTGTAAGGGGGAGTCTAGAACTTGGTTGACAGCTTTGTCATGTGTCTGGTCAGTGTAATGTAGGGACTAAAATGGGGGAATATCTTAGTCAGCCCACTGTGTGCTGTGATTCAAGGATGAGAGGCGCTTGGGGATCCTGGAATCGGAGGAACTTGCCAATTCTGGGATCAGAGGCGCTGCCTATTCGGGATCGGAGGTGCTGCCTATTCTGGTCCCAGAAGGGCTGTCGACTGGGAGGAGAGGTCAAATCTGGGATCAGAGGCGCTTGGGGATTCTGGGATCGGAGGAGCCTGCCAATTCTGGGATCAGAGGCGCTTGCCGATTCTGGGATTGGCATTGCTGCAGATTCTGGGTGCCATAATTTCAGGTATCGGAGGTGCTTCCCATCCTGGGATCAGAGGTACTTGCCGATCCTGGGATCACAGGTGCTGCAGTGATGTCTTAGTTCTGACAGCTTCCTGCATTTCTATGCAGCTGTCACTCTCGAATCAGGGGAGCCACCGTCCATTCTCATCGGATCGGCCCGGATCACAAAAAACGTGATGTGAAACCAGCCTTAGTGATCTTCCCGCAGAGCACAATGGCAGGAGCAGTGGTGTAACTTGAAGATTGTAGGCTCAGATGCAAAAGCTCCTACGGGGCCCACAATTATTGCAAATCTTTAATAGCAATAGTCTTTTAGGGGGCCCCCAGGCTTTAGGCCCAAGTCCAATTGTAACCTTTGCACCTGTTGTATTTACACCCATGGGCAGAATGCGCTTTTCTTTTTTCTATCTCCTAAATCGCTAACCCAGCCACACACAGAGATGTAAGTTGATGGCTCACTGTCCTAGGAGGGAGAAGATATTTTAATGTGCACAGGGTTCAATAAATCCCCATCAATGTCTTCAGTCAGGCCCCTTTTAGTACTCTGAGCAATAAAACTAGATGACATTTATAGATAAACGATTCGAGGAACAAATCAACAACTCTTCAGCAAATCGAATCTCTGCCATGCTTCATTACACACCATTATACCCAACACATCAAGATGAACTAGATAACAGCTAAACCGGCGCAACAAATCCCAATCACTTAGATCATTTAGAGAAAAGAAGAGACCGAGGAAGAAAAAACAAAAACTTTATTGAAATAAATGCACATTTCAGTCACAGTACAAAGCAAAAGTTAATTACAGGGCAGGCCGACATTCAGAAATCAGAGCCTCCATGTCAAACAGAACAGAGAGTTCTCCAGTGTTCTCCGCCGGTCGGGATCATGTACATAAATACTGTCCGGTACATTCACTTCTATGTTCACACTAGTTTCTACAATTTCAGATCTCCATTAGATTAAAATTAATGTGGTTGGGCACAATGTGATGAAATTGTGTGAGCAGGAACCTCAGCAATTCAGTACTATCAACTAAATAAAATACATAAAAATTAACCAAAATATAACAAGGTATAAAATATACTGAAAACAAACAAGTAACCACAGTTTGCCAAGAAACCGGTTATTGGAACCAGCTGCTTATGCCTAAAAGAACATCCCCCTCCCCCAAAAAAATAAAAAATCCCTGCAACAATTTTCACATATACCCAGGGGTTACAGACATTTACATAAGCAACTGCCAAAGAGGCCGCCGTGGTTTACCCTAGTAAATTAAATATGTATGCTCAACCAGCACAGGCGTGCATGTGTAAGGGGGAGTCTAGAACTTGGTTGACAGCTTTGTCATGTGTCTGGTCAGTGTAATGTAGGGACTAAAATGGGGGAATATCTTAGTCAGCCCACTGTGTGCTGTGATTCAAGGATGAGAGGCGCTTGGGGATCCTGGAATCGGAGGAACTTGCCAATTCTGGGATCAGAGGCGCTGCCTATTCGGGATCGGAGGTGCTGCCTATTCTGGTCCCAGAAGGGCTGTCGACTGGGAGGAGAGGTCAAATCTGGGATCAGAGGCGCTTGGGGATTCTGGGATCGGAGGAGCCTGCCAATTCTGGGATCAGAGGCGCTTGCCGATTCTGGGATTGGCATTGCTGCAGATTCTGGGTGCCATAATTTCAGGTATCGGAGGTGCTTCCCATCCTGGGATCAGAGGTACTTGCCGATCCTGGGATCACAGGTGCTGCAGTGATGTCTTAGTTCTGACAGCTTCCTGCATTTCTATGCAGCTGTCACTCTCGAATCAGGGGAGCCACCGTCCATTCTCATCGGATCGGCCCGGATCACAAAAAACGTGATGTGAAACCAGCCTTAGTGATCTTCCCGCAGAGCACAATGGCAGGAGCAGTGGTGTAACTTGAAGATTGTAGGCTCAGATGCAAAAGCTCCTACGGGGCCCACAATTATTGCAAATCTTTAATAGCAATAGTCTTTTAGGGGGCCCCCAGGCTTTAGGCCCAAGTCCAATTGTAACCTTTGCACCTGTTGTATTTACACCCATGGGCAGAATGCGCTTTTCTTTTTTCTATCTCCTAAATCGCTAACCCAGCCACACACAGAGATGTAAGTTGATGGCTCACTGTCCTAGGAGGGAGAAGATATTTTAATGTGCACAGGGTTCAATAAATCCCCATCAATGTCTTCAGTCAGGCCCCTTTTAGTACTCTGAGCAATAAAACTAGATGACATTTATAGATAAACGATTCGAGGAACAAATCAACAACTCTTCAGCAAATCAAATCTCTGCCATGCTTCATTACACACCATTATACCCAACACATCAAGATGAACTAGATAACAGCTAAACCGGCGCAACAAATCCCAATCACTTAGATCATTTAGAGAAAAGAAGAGACCGAGGAAGAAAAAACAAAAACTTTATTGAAATAAATGCACATTTCAGTCACAGTACAAAGCAAAAGTTAATTACAGGGCAGGCCGACATTCAGAAATCAGAGCCTCCATGTCAAACAGAACAGAGAGTTCTCCAGTGTTCTCCGCCGGTCGGGATCATGTACATAAATACTGTCCGGTACATTCACTTCTATGTTCACACTAGTTTCTACAATTTCAGATCTCCATTAGATTAAAATTAATGTGGTTGGGCACAATGTGATGAAATTGTGTGAGCAGGAACCTCAGCAATTCAGTACTATCAACTAAATAAAATACATAAAAATTAACCAAAATATAACAAGGTATAAAATATACTGAAAACAAACAAGTAACCACAGTTTGCCAAGAAACCGGTTATTGGAACCAGCTGCTTATGCCTAAAAGAACATCCCCCTCCCCAAAAAAAATAAAAAATCCCTGCAACAATTTTCACATATACCCAGGGGTTACAGACATTTACATAAGCAACTGCCAAAGAGGCCGCCGTGGTTTACCCTAGTAAATTAAATATGTATGCTCAACCAGCACAGGCGTGCATGTGTAAGGGGGAGTCTAGAACTTGGTTGACAGCTTTGTCATGTGTCTGGTCAGTGTAATGTAGGGACTAAAATGGGGGAATATCTTAGTCAGCCCACTGTGTGCTGTGATTCAAGGATGAGAGGCGCTTGGGGATCCTGGAATCGGAGGAACTTGCCAATTCTGGGATCAGAGGCGCTGCCTATTCGGGATCGGAGGTGCTGCCTATTCTGGTCCCAGAAGGGCTGTCGACTGGGAGGAGAGGTCAAATCTGGGATCAGAGGCGCTTGGGGATTCTGGGATCGGAGGAGCCTGCCAATTCTGGGATCAGAGGCGCTTGCCGATTCTGGGATTGGCATTGCTGCAGATTCTGGGTGCCATAATTTCAGGTATCGGAGGTGCTTCCCATCCTGGGATCAGAGGTACTTGCCGATCCTGGGATCACAGGTGCTGCAGTGATGTCTTAGTTCTGACAGCTTCCTGCATTTCTATGCAGCTGTCACTCTCGAATCAGGGGAGCCACCGTCCAGTGCATACACTACAATGTGATCCTTGCATGAATTATGTGCTGGCTATACACCAGTGAGCATGTGCCCAAATACAGATATTTAAAATCCCCATAGGAGCTAGGTTAAGATCGCCTGCAGTAGCTCTATTGGGTTGCTGCGCTCTTACTTCCTTCTGACCCTGAACTAGTGAGTGCAGGAGCCCATTAGTGGCCACTGATTGTTTTACCATGTGATCCCCGCAAACAATGTCACAAATCCCTTAACCCCTGGTTTGAACAATGCTGGATCGGTGCATGTGTGGGAGTCGAGAATATGTCATTCTTATCTTACAAGGGGATCTGCTTCAATTATAAAAGGGAAGTTTATAAAGTGTACACAACTTTAAGACCTACAGTATACCATTAACTAGGCAAAGGTTAGAGTGCCAATATTTTAAATACAGAATATACTGCTCATGAGGACAGCATCGGATTAGCAGATTCAGATATTATCAATCATAGCGTCATTGTGTGCACTGTTTGGCAACGTTTTTATGAGGATATATGAATTGGGCAGAAAACGGCTAATTAATGGGGGTGTCGGGTGTCGGACACTAGCAGATCTGCAACTGGTGATATTTCCCAAGTCATCAATATCATAACCCTGGACAATCCCTTTAATGTCTATATATAGTTTGTACTATAGAGTATACTAATATTAGTTATAGTTGAGGACAATGTGCTGAAAACACAATACATCTTGCTACATACTACGAGAAACCGTATGCTGGATCACATGTTAGAATTGCAGATTTATAACCCTGAACATAGTGCAATTTGAGAAAAATCTGTAAATATTGGAATCTAATGTCTGTACTCCTTCCATAGTCAACACTTTATGGACATGGGTAAGTCCTTTGTAGTCACATGTATGGAGGTTCAAGGGGTTGGTTACTGAAGAGCAGGGGTCTACATCCACCATGGCTCTCCTAGGTGGAAGGTGATAGCTGCAGAGATGTACACTGAAGTGGCCGGCGACTGTTCACATATATTTACTTCCGTTTAGTGTCCACGTTTCTTAACAATATGAAGAAAATATTAATTAAATTATAGGAGAAACATCGTCCAGGAAAAGGACGTAGTGACAGTGTCTGCTAGATCTCACCAAATAAAGAATGGTAAGACCATACAAGCCAGTACAGTAATGTACAAACAATATATTTGTATCATTCCACTGATAAAATAGCTGTCCTTTGCTAAAGAAAACAAATATCGAAAAATAAGTGATCATACATGTGTTAGCTTTAAACCATCGCTAAGGCTCACCATTCCAATTGCATAGTAAAAAGATGCTAGAGAAGGTACAGCTATACTGTATGCATGTGGGTTGTACAGTAAATCTGGATCTAGGAATGTCCTCGAAGCCTATACTCAGAGAGGAGCACAATACTGGAGACCATTTATAGTCTAAACCAACATTTATCCAGTGTAATCACCATCAATGAGTGTCTCTGGCAAATCCCATCTATGCTTGTCCCCAATATATTCAAGGACTACATTACACCTTCATATAGGAGCTGCATACCAAAACAGGATATTTTTTAGACACAACCCGATTTCAAGCGGGTTGTCCGACGCTGAAACCCTTTTTTTTTCTGGTCAGAGACGATTAAAAAAAAAGTTTACATTTTTATGTAGTAATGTAGAGCAAGTGATTAGAATAAACTTTCAACTATACTTTATGAATGAAATCTGTAAGAAAACCTTACAATAATCTTCAAGAAGATGTTCGCCCTAGGCTATTTCTAAACCAGACTTATGCTCTTTATTAGGGAAATCCATAGTCAGCTACACACTCAATACGGCCATATAAGGGTGAGTGGCAGGGCCTACACAACGTGTGGAACTGAATATGGATTTCTCTTACAATGAGCATATATCTGGTTTAGAAACAGCCTAGTGGGGACATCTTCTGGAAGATTTTTGAAAGGTTTTCATCCAGATTCCATTTATAAAGTATATTTGAAACTTTATTATAATCACATGCTCTACATTATTATTAGATAAAAATTTAAATGGCGGTTACGCTTTAAACTCTTTCTTTTGCCCCCTTGGATCCAGTGCAGGTAATTACAGTGGTTGATGCTAGCTCTGTAGCTGACCACTGAAAATCCCTTTAACTGTGGAATAAAAACTGTGTCCCAGTCAGTCCAGTAATGTACACAGGAAGGTCAGTGGGAGACGGGCGGACTTTAAGATAAGTGGAAGACAAACCATTGTGACCCCCAAAAAATGAGAATGAAAAAGTTGTAGCACAAATTCATCCCTGTGCCTATGTTTTTCACTGCTCAGCAAAATACCCTACCTAACCTGCAGTCATCCCATTAACGGCGGGAGATGTGCTGCAGATCCCTGCACAGACATGGGGTTTGGAGCAAACACTGTGCAGGGGAATACCCTTCAGTATCAGGATCATACAATGAGATTGACACTCACTTTAAGACTTTCAATATGTTCAAAAAAAACCTTTACTACCACATACAAAACACACTGATATTACACTATGTTTAGGCAGAAAATGTAAGTTTATGAATAAGGAGGGCCAACAATGCTTGGACCAGGTTTGGTATTCCTACGAAAATCCCCTACGAACCCTCCCCCATCAATACTATTTCCAATAAATAGTATTTCAGATCCACAGCTTTTTTTAGAGATTAGTGCAAGGTGTCTACCTTAGAAGGTCATTCCACAGGCTGCTAACCTTTCTTCATTTCACACATATCTAATATACAAAGATTGCTACACAGCTACGATTCACTATCACAGTAGTTTAGCACACTTCTTTTGTCGGATGCTGGCATGCCTCTGGCCAGGGCCCGGGGCTCCCAAAGACCCAAGTCCTGGAGACAGAAATGGCCACTATTTGGTCCCTTAAGCACATATTTTCCTAAAAAGCACTTCATTATGTGCTGCAATAAACCTATTCTATAACAAATGTTAATATTATTCTGGCTGCTAGAAGTTTGCAAAATGCACAGTATTCATAATGCAAGAGTCTTCTGCAGCCATAAAATACCTGGCTTAAGCTGCTTTCGCATCTGCGATTATTGTAATTCGCGGCAGACGTCACCGCATCTGCCACATAACGGCACCGATCCGGCAAGCCCCATTCATTTTCTATGAGGCTCGTGGTCAGGTGCGGTATTGCTAAATCCGGCAGATCTGGCACTTGCTAGCAGCGTTTTTTTGCGGTGCCGCAAGTGTTTTATTCGGCAATACCACACCTGACCGCAAGCCCCATAGAGAATGAATGGGGCTTTCCGGATCGGTGCTGCAAGTGGTCCGTTAAGCGGCAGATCCGGCAGATGAAGCGACATCTGCCGGGAATTACAATAATTGCAGATGTGAAAAGGGCCTTATAAAAGGAAAGAGAGGATATCCTGTAGTTATGAGAAACAAAACAGAAGCCTTTACAATCTAATCACAGAATAACATAAAAAGGTACATTAAAAAAAGAACAAGTCACTTTTCATGTGTTTTCTATCTATGCGTGGACTTGTGATGATCCTTGGCATATGATGGCAGTGTGTGGAGCACATTGGTCTCCACAATAATACAGCTTGGCTTCAGTGACTGACAGGTCTCCAGCTCTGGAGGAAGAGACTCAATGTGGTTTCCAACCAACTCTATCTTAATGAGGTTCGTCAAATCCCCAACGTGCGGCGACAGGCTGGTCAGGCTGTTTTTTCCCAGTAGTAAATACTGTAGTTTGCTGCAGTTAAACAGCCCGTCTGGTAATATGTCAATCTGTTGAAAAAAACAAATATAGACATTGTTAGAAATAAACCTAATAAGTAGAAAAAAAACATTTGAAAATGTCATTTTAGAGCTGGGATTATACATGGCAGGACTTTCACGAAAAGAACAGCCAAATATCGCATAGCGCCGGGCACCGCTCATGGTGAATGGCAATCACTGCAGCACAATCAAGTGCAGTCACAATGGAGCAGAGATCAGGAGGCGCTCATTCACACAACAGGGAGAAGTGCTCCGGAAAATCCAGAGGAATAGAAGAAAAAGGAAGGCACTCACCGGTTTGATTTTGAAACTTTTAGTTCACTTCATCCAGTTGACAAAGGGGTGCGGGAAAGGGCAGTAGACACACAGGACCATGGCGGCCATGTCACACCTGGACTGGACCCCTTGAAGCGCTAGTCCAGGTGTGTCTACTGCCCCTCCCCGCACCCCCTTGTCATCTAGAAGAAGTGATTTAAAAGTTTCAAAATCAAACCGGTGCCTTCCACTCGTCTGGATTTTATGAAAAGAAGGAACAGGATGAAACTAAAAGGAAGGAGATACAGATTAAACATTAGGAAAAACTTTATGACAGTAAGGGCAGTCAGAGAGTGAAACCGGCTGCCACGGCAAACTGTCAGCTCTCCATCAATGGAAATCCTCAAGCAGAAGCCGGATCAACATATAATTGGGATGATTTAAGAAATCCGGCTGGACCCGATGACCTTGCGGTCCCTTCCAACTCTACTATTCTATGACTTCCTGGTGGTCTGGGCTTGGCTTGACTTTATACACAGTAGCCAATCTGAGGAGGCGGAGCTGCAGGGGTGGGAGGGATTAGCAGGCTTAACAAATGAGGAGACAGGAGGAGTGCCTCTGCCTACCTTAGACTTCCTGTGGAGTTGCCTGCTATGTGTTTTCTTTAGTGCTTGCTTCATTATGACAGAGCTGCAACTGCAGTTTGATTAACACTAAAAGGTACTGAGTGCATAATATTCTGAGGTCATAACTGGACAATCATTTAAAAATAGTTGTTAATGGGTCTGATAAGGTGAAAAACAAGGTGAAAAACAATATGAAAGTAAAAAAAAAAAAAAAAAAGTATATTGTCTATTTATTATTATTTAACCACCTTTAGCTTGATCTCGAGCCACGGCGACTTGATGGATGAACGATCTGTAGGAAGAACTAACTTGCACAAGCCTAGATACAGTGTTGGCCAAAAGTATTGACACCCCTGCAATTCTGTCAGATAATACTCAGTTTCTTCCTGAAAATGATTGCAATCACAAATTCTTTGGAATTATTATCTTCATTTAATTGTCTTCAATGAAAAAAAAAACAAAAAGAATTGTCCTAAAGCCAAATTGGATATAATTCCACAACAAACATAAAAAAGGGGTGGACAAAAGTATTGGCACTGTTAGAAAAATCATGTGATGCTTCTCTAATTTGTGTAATTAACAGCACCTGTAACTTACCTGTGGCACCTATCAGGTGTTGGCAATAACTAAATCACACTTGCAGCCAGTGGACATGGATTAAAGTTGACTCAACCTCTGTCCGGTGTCCTTGTGTGTACCACATTGGTCTTCTTTCTTTTCTCCATGCTCAAAGAACTGTCTGAGGACTTGAGAAACCAAATTGTGAGGAAGCATGAGCAATCTCAAGGCTACAAGTCCATCGCCAAAGACCTCAATGCTCCTATGTCTACCGTGCACAGTGTCATCAAGACATTTAAAGCCCATAGCACTGTGGCCAATCTCCCTAGATGTGGACGGAAAAGAAAAATTGACAAGAGATTTCAACGCAAGATTGTGCGGATGGTGGATAAAGAACCTCGACTAACATCCAAACAAGTTCAAGCTGCCCTGCAGTCCGAGGGTACAACAGTGTCAACCCGTGCTATCCGTCAGCGTCTGAATGAAAAGGGACTGTATGGTAGGAGACCCAGGAAGACCCCACTTCTTACCCTGAGGCATAAAAAAGCCAGGCTGGAGTTTGCCAAAACTTACCTGAGCAAGCCTAAAACGTTTTGGAAATATGTTCTCTCTTTTTGGGCAAAGGCATCAACGTAGAGTTTACAGGAGAAAAAAAGAGGCAAAGAGGCATTCAAAGAAAAGAACACGGTCCCTACAGTCAAACATGGCGGAGGTTCCCTGATGTTATGGGGTTGCTTTGCTGCCTCTGGCACTGGACTGCTTGACCGTGTGCATGGCATTATGAAGTCTGAAGGCTACCAACTAATTTTGCAGCATAATGTAGGGCCCAGTGTGAGAAAGCTGGGTCTCCCTCAGAGGTCATGAGTCTTCCAGCAGGACAATGACCCAAAACACACTTCAAAAAGCACTAGAAAATGGTTTGAGAGAAAGCACTGGAGACGTCTAAGGTGGCCAGCAATGGGTCCAGACCTAAATCCCATAGAACACCTGTGGAGAGATCTAAAAATGGCAGTTAGGAGAAGGCACCCTTCAAATATCAGGGACCTGGAGCAGTTTGTGATTGAAGAATGGTCTAAAATTCCAGCAGAGCATTGTAAGAAACTCACTGATGGTTACCGGAAAGCGATTGATCGCAGTTATTTTGGTTGAGGGTGCCAATACTTTTGTCTGGCCCATTTTTGGAGTTTTGTGTGAAATGATCAATGTTTTGCTTTTTGCTTCATTCTGTTTTGTGTTTTTTCATTTAAGACAAATTAAATGAAGATAATAATACCAAAAAATTTGCGATTGCAATCATTTTCAGGAAGAAACTGAGTATTATCCGACAGAATTGCAGGGGTGTCAATACTTTTGGCCAACACTGTAGGTCCATCAGTGTCTTCTCCACCGTTGTCTTGAAGGTATGAAGCCATTGGGTTGATAGTCTTCCTCTTCTCCTTGTTCCTTCTATTCATCAGACCATGTCCTTCTCTAATGATTTTTATATTTGTGTGATGTGTAGGGAAGACGTAGCTTGGTGATTCTTTCTTTGAGTGACATGCTGGGCTTGATTTGTTCCAAAATGTATTTGTTTGTTCTTCTTGCCGTCTATGGTATTGATAACATCCTTCTCCAGCAGCATATGTTGATGGTGTGGTTTCTTCTGTCTTCTTCCTTTATCATCCAGGTATGTTCTCTAACCCAGGAAAAAGCACTGCTGACCAGTAAGTGTCTCCCTTCTATCTAATATGAGGTCTAGTGTTGGGCAGATTGATTCAAGGTAGTCCAATCGTCTTGGCCTCAGGACTGGAGGCTCGCAAATCTCTTACCTCCAGGACTCCCGGAGTGACTTTAGATTAGCCAAGCTAGTGCATCATCTGGGCATCATGCTGCAATAATGATATCACATCAATCCAGCTAATCAAAAACCATTCCGGAGATCCCAGAAGTCAAGACATTTGTGAGCTTCCTGTCCAGCAACCAAATTCTACTGACATGGCCAATGAGCCAGAGTATGGTGAATCCATCCACCCATCTCTAACGAAGTCTATTGCCTGTTGTCAAGTACAATTTGTCTCTGGTAATACAGATGGCGAAACGCATTACAATTAGTGGAGACAAGTCTTTGTAGTTAGACAAGGAGAGAAAAAGCAGAGAGACAATTAAGCAAAACAGAGAGGCAGGCCTTCAGTTCGGGGTAAACAGACTAGGTGCAATGTTTGCTGGAAGTGAGGAAACTCAAGTGCCTGCACCTACAATGCTGGCAGAACCCTAGGGAAGAGAAGCTGCTCACTCAAAGTGCAGAAGCCAAGTCATAGAGCATGTGTCAGCATTTGCTGGACATCTTAGACTGGCATATGTACAGTTTTAAGTTGTTGTTGAGGATGAGGATCCTATTATGTAATGGGATAGGCAAGCTTTAATTTAAAAGGGAACCTGTCATGTTGTTTTGTGATATTAACCCCATAACGACGGCCTAACGCCCAGAGACGTCGGAAAAAATGGGTACTTATGCCTGGCTGACGTCTGTAGACGTCAGCCAGGGAAAGTGCTCTAGCGCCCCCCAGTGGTCAAAAATCTCCGGGGTTTCAGCTACCGGGGGTAGCTGAGACCCTGCAGATTATGAATCGGGACGGTTTTTACCGGTACCCGCCATGTGATCACGGTTATACACCGTTTACCGGTGTATAACCGTGATCACATAAATATACAGCGAACCGCCGGTAAAAACAATGATTTCTCTGTCATGCCACAGGATCAAACCTGTGGCATGAAGAGAAAACATCTGCCCCCCCCCCCCCAGTACCGGTACACAGCCCCCGGTACCGGTACTCAGCCCCCACCCCCTCCCCTCCTCCTAAAATGGCGCCGCAGCGCGTCAGAAGCTACTGCCCGACATCTCCCTCCCATCTGACAGCTCAGATGGGAGGGAGATGATCCGTACTCCCCCGCTCTGCCCCCCTTCCCGGTCACTCGGCCCCCACCCCCGGTCATCCCCCCCCCATGCTCTACATGTCCCCTGTGGCCCTGCAGCAGCTGCGGCTCCTTCCAGCCCCCGCCGCCATCATCTCCCTCCCATCTGACAGCTCAGATGGAGGGAGATTATCAGTATTCCCCCGCTCTGCCCCCCTGCCCCGTCAGTTTCCCTCCCCCCCACCCCCGGAGGTCTCCTGATACTTACCATCATCCCGGTGCGGCTCCCGCTGCTTCTTCCGGCCTCTTCATCTTTCTGTCTGCCGGCATGCGCAGGCAGAACAGAGACTGCTCTGCCTGTGCATACTGACAGGGCATGACCTCAGTGAGGTCATGTCAGGTCACCATCCTTGGTTCCCACAGGGGTCAATTGTGATCCCATGATGGGATCACAATTAACCCTTTGTGAACCAAGGATCCTGACCTGCCATGACCTCACTGCGATCATGAGCTGTCAGTCTATGCAGAGACTACTCTGTCTGCGATTAGACTGACAGCTCATGATCGCAGTGAGGTCATGGCAGGTCAGGATCCTTGGTTCACAAAGGGTTAATTGTGATCTCATGATGGGATCACAATTGACCCTTTGTGAACCAAGGATCCTGACCTGCCATGACCTCACTGCGATCATGAGCTGTCAGTCTATGCAGAGACTACTCTGTCTGCGATTAGACTGACAGCTCATGATCGCAGTGAGGTCATGGCAGGTCAGGATCCTTGGTTCACAAAGGGTTAATTGTGATCTCATGATGGGATCACAATTGACCCTTTGTGAACCAAGGATCCTGACCTGCCATGACCTCACTGCGATCATGAGCTGTCAGTCTATGCAGAGACTACTCTGTCTGCGATTAGACTGACAGCTCATGATCGCAGTGAGGTCATGGCAGGTCAGGATCCTTGGTTCACAAAGGGTTAATTGTGATCTCATGATGGGATCACAATTGACCCTTTGTGAACCAAGGATCCTGACCTGCCATGACCTCACTGCGATCATGAGCTGTCAGTCTATGCAGAGACTACTCTGTCTGCGATTAGACTGACAGCTCATGATCGCAGTGAGGTCATGGCAGGTCAGGATCCTTGGTTCACAAAGGGTTAATTGTGATCTCATGATGGGATCACAATTGACCCTTTGTGAACCAAGGATCCTGACCTGCCATGACCTCACTGCGATCATGAGCTGTCAGTCTATGCAGAGACTACTCTGTCTGCGATTAGACTGACAGCTCATGATCGCAGTGAGGTCATGGCAGGTCAGGATCCTTGGTTCACAAAGGGTTAATTGTGATCTCATGATGGGATCACAATTAACCCTTTGTGAACCAAGGATCCTGACCTGCCATGACCTCACTGAGGTCATGACCTGTCATTCTCCTGGAAGAATGCCAGCTTTTATAGCATATGGGGGACACCCCCATATGCTGTAAAAGTCTGGAAATGATCGAGGGACCTCCCACTGGACTACGTCGGACCTTTCTGCTGGACTACGTCGGACCTTCCTACTGGACTACGTCGGATGCCAAAGAATAATAAAGATGGGGTCTAAGTAGTGTCTGTGTTTTTTTTCTATTAAAAATATTTTTTTCTGTCTTGTGTCTTCTTTACAATTTACTAGGGATTCTTAATGGCCCGGTCTAATATTGGCCAGACATTTAGAATCTCGGGCTTAGTGCCAGCTGCAAAAAAGGTGGCATTAACCCCTTATTACCCAGTCTGCCACCGCTACACGGCAGCTGGAAGAGCTGGATACAGCGCCAGAAAATGGCGCTTCTATGAATGCGCCATTTTCTGGGGCGGCTGCGGGCTGCAATTCGCAGCGGGGGGGGCCCAGAAAGCTTGGGCCTCCCTACGCTGAGGATTCCAGCCCCCAGCTGCCTAGTTGTACCTGGCTGGCCCAAAAACATGGCGAAGCCCACGCCGTTTTTTTTTAAATTATTTCATGAAATAATTAAAAAAAAAAGGGCTTCCCTATATTTTTGGCTTCCAGCCAGGTAAAACTAGGCAGAAGGGGTTGGTGGCAGCCTGTAGCTGCCTGCTGTACCTGGCTGGACCAAAAGTGTGGCGAAGCCCCACGTCATTTTTTTTTTAAAATTTAATAAAGAAATACTAGAAAAAAAATGCAGGAGAGGAGGAGACGTCCAGGACACGGTGTCTCCGGATCTTGTGCACATGCTCTAAGGCTGCTTTCACATCAGCAGCTTTTGCCGATCGCGGCAGATGCGGTGAAAAAAACGCATCTGCCGCAATTACCGCATAACCACTGCACTTGCGGCACAGTTGTGGCAAGCCCCATGCAATGTCTATGGGGCTTACGGTAAGTGTGCGGCAAGTGCGGTTTCGGCACTTACGGCAGGTGCAGCCGCGAAAAAAAACGCGGTCAGCCACGTTTTTTTTGCGGCCGCATCTGCCGCAAGTGCTGATGCCGCACCTGCCGCAAGCCCGCATAGACATTCTATGGGGCTTGCCGCAAATGTGTCGCAAGTGCAGCAGTTATGCGGTAATCGCGGCAGATGCGGTTTTTTCACCGCATCTGCCGTGAACGGCAAAAACCGCTGATGTGAAAGTACCCTAAAAGTGAGAAATTGTGTGAAAAAAAGAAAATGTTCAATATGACATTGTCAAATTCTGTGAAGTAGCTGTAGGTTCTAAATGCTCACTATACCACTAGATATAATCCGTGAGGCGTCTAGTTTCCAAAATGGGGTCACTTGTGGGGGAGCTCCAATGTTTAGGCACACAGGGGCTCTCCATACGTGACATGGTGTCCGCTAACTATTGGAGCTAATTTTCCATTCAAATTGTTAGCGGACACCATGTCGCATATGGAGAGCCCCTGTGTGCCTAAACATTGGAGCTCCCCCACAAGTGACCACATTTTGGAAACTAGACCCCCCAAGGAACATATCTAGATGAATAATGAGCACTTTCAACCCCCAGATGCTTCACAAATTGATCCATAAAAATGAAAAAAGAAAATTTTTGTGGAAAAGAAAGTACTTTTTCATTTTTACAGATCAGTTTGTGAAGCACCTGGGGGTTCAAAGTGCTCACTATGCATCTAGATAAGTTCCTTGGGGCGTATAGTTTCCAAAATGGGGTCACTTGTGGGGGAGCCCCAATGTTTAGACACATAGGGGCTCTCCATACGCGACATGGTGTCCGCTAACAATTGGAATTGTAAGTTGATACTATGTCGTGTATGGCGATCCCCTGTGTGCCTAAACATTGAAGCTCCCCCACAAGTGACCCCATTTTGGAAACTAGACACCCCAAGGAATTTATTTAGATGCATAGGGAGCACTTTGGACCCCCAGGTGCTTCACAAATTGATCCATAAAACTGAAAAAGTACTTTTTTTTCACAAAAATCTTCTTTTTTTTCCTTTTACGGACTAATTTGTGAAGCACCTGGGGTATGAAAGTGCTCACTATGCATCTAGATATGTTCCTTGGGGGGTCTAGTTTCCAAAATGGGGTCACTTGTGGGGGAGCTCCAATGTTTAGGCACACAGGGGCTCCCCATATGAGACATTGTGTCCGCTAACAATTGAATGGAAAATTAGCTCCAATAGTTAGCGGACACCATGTCGCGTATGGAGAGCCCCTGTGTGCCTAAACATTGGAGCTCCCCCACAAGTGACCCCATTTTGGAAACTAGACATCCCATGGAATTTATTTAAATGCATAGTGAGCTCTTTGAACCCCCAGGTGCTTCACAAATTGATCCGTAAAAATGAAAAAGTACTTTCTTTTCCACAAAAAATTTCTTTTTTCATTTTTATGGTTTGATTTGTGAAGCACCTGGGGGTTCAAAGTGCTCATCACCCATCAAGATAAGTTCCTTGGGTGGTCTAGTTTCCAAAATGGGGTCACTTGTGAGGGAGCTCCAATGTTTAGGCACACAGGGGCTCTCCATACGCAACATGGTCTCCGCTAACAATTGGAGCTAATTTTCCATTCAAATTGTTAGCGGACACCATGTCGTGTATGGAGAGCCCCCGTGTGCCTAAACATTGGAGCTCCCCCACAAGTGACCCCATTTTGGAAACTAGACACCCCAAGGAATTTATTTAGATGCATAGTGAGCACTTTGAACCCTCTGGTGCTTCACAAATTGATCCGTACAAATGAAAAAGTACTTTTTTTTCACAAAATCTTTCTTTTGTCCTCAATTTTTTAATTTTCACATGAGCAACAGGATAAAATGCATCCTAAAATTTGTTGGGCAATTTCTCCTGAGTACACCGATACCTCATATGTGGTCATAAACCACTGTTTGGGAGCACGGCAGGGCTCGAAAGGGAAGGAGCGACATTTGACTTTTTGAATGGAAAATTAGCTCCAAATATCAAATTGCGCTCCCTTCCTTCTGAGCCCTGCTGTGCGCCCAAACAGTGGTTTATGACCACATATGAGGTATCGGTGTACTCAGGAGAAATTGCCCAACACATTTTAGGATCCATTTTATCCTGTTGCCCATGTGAAAATTAAAAAATTGAGGCTAAAAGAAAATTTTTGTTGGAAAAATTAAAATGTCCATTTTTTGTTTCCACTTTGCTTTAGTTCCTGTAAAGCACTTGAAGGGTTAATAATCTTCTTTGATGTAGTTTTGAGTAGCTTGAGGGGTGCAGTTTTTGGAATGGTGTCACTTTTGGGTGTTTTCTGTCATGTACACCCCTCAAAGGGACTTCAAATGTGATGTGGTCACTAAAAAAATGGTTTTGTAAATTTTGAATGAGAAATTGCTGATGAACTTTGAACCCTTATAACGTCCTAACCCAAAAAAATTTTTTTCCCAAAATTGCGCTGATGTAAAGTAGACATGTGGGAAATGTTATTTATTAACTATTTTGTGTCACATAATGCTCCGGTTTAATAGAGTAAAAATTCAAAATTTGAAAATTGTGAAATTTTTAAAATTTTTGCCAATTTTTTAATATTTTCACAAATAAACGCAAAAATGATCGACCTAAATTTACTACCAACATGAAGCCCAATATGTCACGAAAAAACAATCTCAGAATCGCTCGGCTCCAATGAAGCGTTCCAGAGATATAACCTCATAAAGGGAGAGTGGTCAGAATTACAAAAAACGGTCTGGTCATTAAGGTGGAAATTGGCTCAGTCACTAAGGGGTTAAACAGCTCCCAATGAGTTTTAAATACTGTAATGTGTATCACGTGGTTTTTTTTTTTTTTCTAAGAAAGAGAGATATATCAATATATATGTGTATAGATATACATGCTGAAGTGAATGCATGACATACATTGGTTTTCAGTCATGGAGGAGGCGCTTTTCTCTTGCTTCAGCCACTGTAACTTGAGTTTTTTTTTTTTAACTTAATCTTGCCCCCTCCACTGCATTGTAATCGAGTGCCATCACTGCAGTATAGAAGTGGGTTAAGGGGACCTGTGGGGATGTCACGACTAGGTCACCTTAATGGGTGGTAATCAATATAATTAAAGTTCTATAGGACCTATGATGAGGTTATGACCATGTGACTGTAGTGGGCTCAGCTAAGCAGGCCTGAAGTGAGGTACTTTCTGGCTTAGCTCTGCCATTACGGTCACATGGTCGTGACATTACCACAGGCCCTTAACCCACTTCTTCTATATTACAGTGATAGCACTCAATTATAATGCAGGGGGAGTGATTATTATTATTATAAGTATTTATATAGCGCTATTAGGATACATGGCGCTTTACAATTTAGAGGGTTGACATAGACAAGTGGTCGAAGACGACGACCACAAACGGCGACCGACGATGACAGATCACAAATAGTAATACAGGTACAATGGGGCCGGGGATCCTGTCCGCGAGGGCTCACAGTCTAAAGGGGGTGGGGAGGGAGACAGTAGGTGGGGGACAGGTGAGTTGGTGCAGTGGATGGGGTCTCAGTGTGTGTTGTAGGCTTGTAGGAAGAGGTGGGTCTTCAGGTTTTTCTTGAAGGTTCCCAGGGTCGGGGAGTGTCTGATGTGGTGAGGGAGGGAGTTCCAGAGTCTGGCAGAAGCCCGAGAGAAGTCTTGTGTGCGGTTATGGGAGGTGGAGATGCGGGAGGTTGAGAGAAGGAGTTCTTGGGAGGAGCGCAAGTTGCGCGAAGGGAGGTAGCGGGAGACCAGGTCGGAGATGTAGGGAGGGGACAGGTTGTGGATGGCTTTGTATGTCAGGGTTAGGGTTTTGAAGCGAGATCGCTGGGGGACGGGGAGCCAGTGGAGGGCTTGGCGGAGAGGGGAGGCGGGGGAGTATCGGGGAGATAGGTGGATGAGTCGGGCAGCAGAGTTGAGGATGGTGCGGAGAGGATAAAGGGAGGTGGCAGGAAGGCCGGTGAAAAGGAGATTGCAGTAGTCCAGGCGGGAGATGATGAGGGCGTGGACGAGTGTCTTAGTCGTGTTGTGGTCGAGGAAGGAGCGGATGCGGGCAATGTTTTTTAGTTGAAGTCGGCAGGCGGTGGCGAGGGCTTGGATGTGGGGCTTGAAGGAGAGGGAGGAGTCGAGGATTACCCCGAGACATTTGGCATGGGGGACGGGTGAGAGGGAGCAGTCTTTAACGGTGATGGATAGGTCAGGAAGGGGGGGAGAGTTGTTAGGGGGAAAGACGATGAATTCAGTCTTGTCCATGTTGAGTTTGAGGAAGCGGGTGGAAAAGAAGGATGCAATGGCGGATAGGCATGGAGGAATTTTGGATAGGAGAGAGGAGATGTCAGGGCCAGACAGATAGAGCTGGGTGTCGTCGGCGTAGAGGTGGTAATGGAGGCCGTGTGACTCGATGAGGCTGCCTAGGCCGAGGGTGTAAATGGAGAAGAGTAGTGGTCCCAGGACCGAGCCTTGGGGGACACCTACGGAGAGGGGGTGGGGCGAGGAGGTGGTGTGGGAGTGGGTGACACTGAAGGTCCTGTCCGTCAGGTAGGAGGAGATCCAGGAGAGGGCGAGGTCAGTAATGCCAAGAGACTCAAGAATTTGGAGTAAGAGGGAGTGGTCAACAGTGTCAAAGGCAGCAGAGAGGTCGAGAAGGATGAGGACGGAGTAGTGTCGTTTGCTCTTGGCGATCAGAAGGTCGTTAGTGAATTTGGTCAGGGCTGTTTCGGTTGAGTGTTGTGGTCGGAAGCCGGATTGTAGGCGATCGAAGAGAGCACAGGAAGAGAGGTGGGAGGACAGTTCGGAATAGACGTGTTGTTCAAGAAGTTTTGAGGCAAACGGGAGGAGAGATATGGGGCGATAGTTGGAGACTGATGTAGGGTCGAGAGATGTTTTTTTTTAGGATGGGCGTGATTAGGGCGTGTTTGAAGGGTGAGGGGAATGTGCCGGATTTGAGTGATATGTTGAAGAGGTGCGTCAGGGCAGGGATGAGGACTGTGGTAAGGTTAGGGATGAGGTGGGAGGGGAGTGGGTCCAGGGCGCAGGTGGTGAGGTGAGATCAAATATTTTTTTGCTGAACTTGAGTGACTGTAGGAAGAAAAAAGCATATCCCTATGACTGTAGACCGAGGTATTTACTGCAGTCAGTTCTTTTTGAAGATAAATGTATGGAATTGTGTTTTTAGAAAACCACGTTAGTGATGTTTATTGCATCATTTAAAACATATTGAGGGCCATTTAATATCATAAAACCAGATGACATGTTTCCTTTAACCCGCATGCCGAACACTTTTTAAATAACGTTAATTATTTTTACAGTCTCAATTGCATTTTAATCAAACTTAATAGAGACTACATAACACAGTTCTGCACAATCTATGTCAACTCTTACTACAGGCTGCTAATAAAATAGGAGGTCGACCACTTATTCCATAGAGCAAATACTCTCATAATAAACAGCTAAAAAAATACAGCTGTCCAGACAGGATGTAAAATGTCTCAAGTGCATAGAGGAAGCGCATCCGCCTCTTTGACTAAGAATACCACCACCATCTGTCCCATATGATAAAGGTCTATAATTCATATTAACTGAATCAAAAAGAAGGCACTTGGCATTTTTTTTGGTAAAATTTTTTTTTAAAAAAAGCTAATACTGAACATCACTAATTGGAGTACTGAAAATAAGCGTCCCTCCAGAAGAGAGAAGGACGTCTTTCTAGGGCGACCAATTGGAAGCAGTCACCCTACAGCCCCCGTCACACGGGGCGATATCGCCGCCTATTACATAGGCGACGTAGGGGCGTGGCCTATCGGCAGCGACATCTCCCCTACGTCGCCTCATGTAAAGGGGCGATGTCGGCGCCGCCGGGCGGTCGCCTGGTTTCAGGGCAGTGCTCTGAAATCAGGCGACCATCATGGGGCGATGCGCACACAACACCCCATGTAACCGGCCGCCGGCGACCTGTCAGGCGATCGGAGCCATAGGCTCCCATTGTCCTGCATCGCCGCTGGGGTCTTCAGACACCCCGGCGGTGATGCCGCCTGACAGCTCGCCGGCGCAGGGCTGGTAATGTCACCCCGTGTAAATGGAGGACAGCGACGCTGGCAGGGCACCGAAAACGTGCGCGCACCCGCCAGTCGCCGCCGACATCCCCAGCCCCGTCGCCAGGTGTGACGGGGGCTTACAAGTCAATATCCAGGCGTCTAAGAAGCCATGCCACATAATATAGGATAGACAGAGTGTCCTCAAAAAGAAAGAGGAACCCATCTGAAGACAGCTGCTTAGGGGAGATTTTGCCCTTCATCAGTGGATTGTCTGACCTAGGAGACCCCCTTCCCCGAAGTCCTGGAACATGTCATACTTACACTATTATTCGTCACTGCAAAATGCTGAAGATTTTTCAGAAGCTGGATCTCATCCGGGATAAAATTCAGATTGTTATGACTGAGGTCCAAAACCCGCAGCTTGGTGCAGAGAAATAGCTGCAGTGGCATCATTTCTATATTGTTATGGTTGAGATAGAGTTGCTCGAGGTTGGCTAAGGATCCAATCTGTAGTGGTATGTAGGCAATCGCGTTGTGCCACAGTTTCAGGCAGGTCAGTTTGGTCAGATGCTGAAAACTAATAATTTCTTCAACAGTTTTAAAATGATTTCCTCGAAAGTCAATCTCTCGGAGTTCTGCCAGACTACAAATGGGATGTGGAATCCGCTCCAGGTCGCAGTTGATCAACTCTAGGCTGGTAAGGTTGATCATTTTTTTCAAACTAATTAAGATTAAGAGTCTATGTCCTTCATTATTAATGCTAAGTTTTTGAAGAAATGGTAACATGTCTGTAACCACAGGTGGAATCCGGGAAAAGCTGGTATTCAAGTAAAGGGTTTTCAGGTTCTTCAAGTCCTGAAGGCCCTCGATGTGCGCAAAGCTGTAGTCTTTAATAGATCCCAATAAATACAATTCCTTCAAGTTCTTTAGGAGGAAGATCCAAGATGGTATCTTTTCAACCGTGATAAACTTTAGATATAAAGTTTTAAGGTTGTCAGCTAGAAAGCTCAGGGCTTGTAGGTCCACAGTAAGGGTTGAATGGTAAATATGGAGTTCCTTAAGATTTACCAGCTGTGTTACCATTGGGGTGATTTTGGCATCTGTTATAAGCTCTAATTTAATAACTTCAACTTCGTTGAGTTCAAAGACGTTGTCTGGCACCCCACTTAGCAAACAGAGATGAAGCTCTATTTTGTCCATGGTATTTCGGACCAGCTTATTGCGCAGCATTTCCACTGTCCACTTGTTATTGAGATTAATCTGTTTCAATCGGTTCTCGCTGACTTCAGACAGAAATATGGAGAAGCGTTTGGAGTACAGTGGATCATACTGGTCCGCTAAGTGGAGGATGAATGCAAAGTCATTTTGGACATCGGGGATGTCACTGTAGTGACTCTTTTCCCGGACGGCTTCAAACGAATACTGTTTGAGAGAACTTCTCAACATCCACCACAGACTATAAAAGCAAGTAAACCCATACAAGAGCACAAGTAAAATGTAAAATGTGGCCAATACCTTGAAAATTGCAGCAAGAGAATACACACATTGGTATCTCTTGTACCCTGTGAAGGCCTGAATGTCAACTTTACAGTCAATCTCAAATGATATGTACATCAAAAAATAAGACACGTATATAATAATTATAAGTAGGGCAACAACTTTAACAACAATCTGCTTAAGGTACAGTCTATAAACGATGTCCTTCTGCTCAACGTGAAGACGGAACATTCGGACCTTCTCGAATAAGGCCAAGGCCTGTTCACCTTCCTTCTTGTCCAGCACACTTGAGGCGTCATCCTCCACTGCAGTGGCCTCAACCCCATGCTGTATGGGTTGCTTGCCTGCATCCGTGTCTTCACTGGTCAGTCGTCGTGAGGGTTTGTTTGTCCCATTTCTCATGGTCTGTTCAGCAACAGTCTCTGACAAAGCTCGTGTTGTCCATGGAGAATCGAAGCATTTGTACAAAATTGCAACAAAGTGCTCCAATCTAGAACTTGTGCTTGGGTAATGAAGCCAGAAATTGCTGCACACGGCAAATATTATACTGTGAAGAAACACCAGGTAGGGAAAAAACTTTGTAAACCAATGCAGTTGTTTCTCATAGCAAACTGATTCAATATAGGAATATTGTTGGCGGTCCAGGTCAGTTTGGATTTCTCTTGAGAGACGGATATTTCCTAGGGAATTGCTTGAAAAATTAATCTTTATGGTATGTTGAAGCAGAGGATATGCACAGTGATCGCCCACTTCAGCCTGACAAGGAAGGCAGAGCATTCGGCTTTGTGTTAGCTGGAGAGCGCCCGCCAGAACTGCAATCATCAACATCACCATTGTGATGTAATACCAAAACACATCCCACCATGGCTTTAATATGTGATACGATGATTGGGCGTCTGCCAAAAATCGAAGTTCTGTTACAGTCAACATTATGGCAGCAGTAGCTGTGGGAGAGAACAAAATGAAATGTTAATATGCTTGAAATGCATCAGCTGAAAAGTCATTACTAGGGGTAGGTAGTTCATGGCTTATACATTACATGCCATTCATTACTAACCAAATGGAGATGACCAATGGTGCACAGTTTGGTGCTGCTCCGGAGCTCGTTCTAGAAGAAGTGGGAGCAGACAAGACACAGGAGCCGCGCTCAGCACACAGCTGCCCATCCTTGGCCATTTCCACTTGATTACTCACCTCGTCTGGATGGCATCAGATCTTAAAGAAATGCAGCTGAATGAAGAAGCAGCATACATATATCAAACACACCAATATCACTGCGTTATCTGTGGTGTTACATAGGACTGCACATGACTTTTACTACATTATCTGTACTCAGAAATCTCTGTACTGTGTTATCTCGGAGTACATATAATGTAGTAGATGTCACCTGCAGTCCTATGTAACACTACAGATAACGCAGTGATACCTCTGAGTACAGATAATGTAGTAAATATCACCTGCAGTCTTATGCAAGGGTAGGTCTACTTTAGCGTTGTGGCATCTGTGTTGACAGATCCGGCATAGAGCAGCATTAAAACAGGGTTACCGCAGTGTAACACTGCCTTAACGCTGCCATAGATTTATACGGGCGAGCGGATCCCCAGCGCATGCAAACGTAGCCACACAGGTGCCTGCATTTAAAATCTTGTGCTTTTTGCAGCGGACATCTGAACGTGGTAAGTGGCGTTCAGCTGTCCTCTGCAAAAAGCATGAGATTTCAAATGCAGGCACCTGTGTGGCTACGTTTGCATGTGCTGGGGATCCGCTCGCCCGTATAAATCTATGGCAGCGTTATACTGCAGTAATCCTGTGTAAATGCTGCTCTATGGCGGATCCAGCCAGACAGATGCCACAACGCTAATATGGACCTAGCCTAGAACCACAGATAACAGCGATAACTCTGAGTAGAGATAATGTAGACGTCACCCACAGTCCCGTGTAACATCACATATAACAGTGACATCTCTGAGTACTATGTCCATGTGGCAATTTTCTCTGCGGACACTTTCCTATGTGCCCAATTTTCCATATGAGAGTACAGCCTTAGCTGTCTTTCATAAACAGTTTTAATAAACTGTTGCTATTTTGTCCGAGTGTGGGCATTCATGACTGTGGGCATTTTTCTGGTAACCGTAAAAAGTGATCCCTCCAGAGGGATGGATGGGTGTCCCGTACTATAGAAGAGGGGTGATAAAGATCGGGTCTATAGTCACGTCACCGCATGAGAGACTGGCCGACAAGGGCATTCCAGCTACAGACATTATATTATTAGGGGATTCATTCGCAAACAGTTTTTGGAAAACTAACTATAATGCTAATGCTATTTACTGCCAAATTTCAGTCATTTGGATGATGCAAAATATTTCAAAACATGAAGTCAGTAAATAAACTCATCTATAACCTGGTGGTAACGTCCTAAGCCAGGGATCTCCAACTCCAGGCCCCGAGGGCCGCACACAGTGCATGTTTTCAGGATTTCCATAGCATTTGACAGTTGGTAATGAAATGACCAGCTTTCAAATTCTATGGAAATCCTGAAAACCTGCACTGTGTGCTGCCCTCGAGGCCTGGAGTTGGAGAACCCGGTCCTAAACAGACAATTTACTAAAGGCAAATCAAGAAAATAACAAGCCTGTGTACTGTACGAAAATAAGTGCACCTTGCCAACTACTTGTTTTCCCTTCATCTCCGCCCCTCTCTGGTTCTATGAGGTCAGAGCTGTCAATCAAGAACAGAGTGGGTGGAAACAGAGGGAAAACAAGCAGGTGGGAAGACTCACCAAGCACCTGCACCTGATGTTAGCGGTTGTGTTGTGTGGACAGAGCCCCTTTAAAGGTCTTAGGCCCCTTTCACATCAGCGGTAATCGCTGTTCGCGGCAGTTGCGGTGAAAAAAACGCAACTGCCACAATTACCGCATAATGGCCGCACTTGTGGTTCACTTGCGGCAAGCCCCATGCAATGTCTATGGGGCTTGCGGTAAGTGTGTGGCAAGTGCGGTTTCGGCACTTGCGGCAGATGCGGCCACGAGAAAACCACAGATAACCGTGTTTTTTTTCGCGGCCGCATCTGCCGCAAGTGCTGAAAGCACAACTGTACCACCCGCCTCATAGACATTGCATGGGGCTTGCCGCAAGTGAACAAGTGTGGCCGTTATGCGGTAATCGCGGCAGTTGCGTTTTTTTCACCGCAACTGCCTCGATCAGCGATTACTGCTGATGTGAGAGGGGCCTTACTAATAACTAATAGTTTTCAATGAAAGCAATATCTGGGATCGGGGCCTAGGCGAGAAAGGCCATATAATTGTACCGAAGTCACACAAGTCACCAGGTGAGGACATTCTACTTCTATTTATTTCAGGGTAGTTCTGCAGATGTAGCACATTTATAATAGCAATGTCCTTATAGACAATCCATATAGCGGCGGCGGTGGCTGAGTGGAGGGGCGGCGGTGGCTGAGTGGAGGGGTGGCGGTGGCTGAGTGGAGGGGTGGCGGTGGCTGAGTGGAGGGGCGGCGGTGGCTGAGTGGAGGGGCGGCGGTGGCTGAGTGGAGGGGCGGCGGTGGCTGAGTGGAGGGGTGGCGGTGGCTGAGTGGAGGGGCGGCGGTGGCTGAGTGGAGGGGTGGCGGTGGCTGAGTGGAGTGGCGCAGCAGCACGTCTCCAAACCTGATAGCCCTACAGACATGAATGAGGCTGTTGAGTTTATGACCAGTGGACAAGGAGCCAGTTCGTGCTCAGACTGAAAATGTCGGATGGGTGAAGCTGGTTTAAAAGTGATTCTTTTAAAAGGAAGGAAAAAAAATGATCTTATAATGATTAGCAGACTTGTGTCACCAAGCTGGTACTTGTATTGTTATGTAGATATTGCAGTAAGAGATTTTGAGAGTAAAAGCACTTTCCTCTATCTTGATGAGGATGTAATTAGCTTGTTCCTGACAAGGACATGACATGCTTTATGGTTACTGTTGTTATAAAAACGTGCTTACAGAATCGATATGTACTAGAGCAAACTGTCCTGACTTGTAGAACATTTTTATAGACAGCGCTTAAAGTGATTCTCCAGCCTTGATATTAAATGAGCCATGAAATATCTTATGTGAGCACGACATTCCTGGTGCCCTGCATAAGGTCCCGGCTTGTGCTGTTCCCAAGTGCTGAGGATTCTTTCTCTGTGTCTAAAATGGTCATTGGAAGCACCGCAATTAGTCCAAAACATGACCCACAGCAAAATTTGATATAAACAATGTCATTTGCAGAATAAACCTTGCCCTTCAAATCATACATCCAAGCTTCATCTCCAACTCAAAAATATTTCCAGAATCAATCCATTCCTCAACTCTCAGTCTATGGAAATACTAAGCATGCCCTCTCATCATCTCCCACCTCAACTACTACAACCTCCTCCTCTGTGACCTCCTTGCTAATACTCTCTCATCTCTCCAGAACATCCTTCCTTACCTCTGCTGCAAAACATGCTGCTGTCCTTGTTGAGGTTCGGAGCTCTGTTGTTGGTCCTTTTTGAGATCACATGAAAAATATCACAGCAGGAAAGCAATTCTTCCTGTGAAGGTTTCCATATGAAGCCCATTACAAGTTAGTGGGGTCTGCTGGGCACCACTGCCGGTGTTATGGCTCCAGATCAAAGGAGGGGATGTGTTTCTTTTGCCCTAGATGATGGGAGCATGAGCGGCATGATGGGGGCACCCAAGCTGAACTTGCCCCATGCACCCTTTTAGTTTCACCTCTGTGTCTAACAGGGGCTGTGAGTATTAGTTTACCCCACTGTTGCAATGTTATAAATGCCTTTCTACTTATTAATGGCAGATTCACTTTAGAGGATTTCATGGTCGCTGTCCCCTGATGCTTTTCCCAGCACATTCAGGACAGTTCTCAATCTTGTTGCTATACTTAGCTGCTCTGTATAATAAAGCCACTGTTCAGACTCATAAATCCAGAACTTATTTAACTAATGTGACTTGAGATTTCATGTAGTCGGTGAATTAGAGCACGTGCTATGTACATAAATACATACACAATGGGGCATTAATGGCTTTTCTACCATATTGCTCATAACAGAGACGGTCGATCCTGAACCGAGTTGCAACATTTGAAAGCAGAAGTGGTTAAATACAAAGATAGATCTAACGACATGTATAGGTCAGTGCAAGCGAATGTTGTAAACGAATGTGCTTGTATATTAGTCCTAGCTGTTCTAAAGTCTGATCGGGTCCCACCCTCCCTACTTTTGACTGGGCTCACCTCACTCCATGTCTGACTGCCCCAAACCCCATACATCTGACCGGGCCCCACCCTCCCTACTTTTGACCGGGCCGGGCCCACCTTCCCTACTTTTGACCGGGACCCCCCTACTTCTGACCTGTTCCCTCCCACCCTATGTCTGACTGGGGCCCCACCTACGTCTTTCTGGCCCCCCACCATACATCTGACTGGGGCCCCCCTTATGACTGACTCGACCCCGCCCTACATCTGAACAGGTCTGCACCCCTGAAAAACAGAAAAGAAGAAGGTGCAAAGAGATCAATTTAAGTAGATGTGCCCTGCGGGAGAAGCAAGACACGGCCATGAGGTCTTGGCTGGATTGGCAACCGTTCAGAAATTCCAGGATAGTCTGCAAAATCAGGGCTTTTTTTTTTTTTGCCCGGTCCGGAAACTTTTTTAAGATAAAGGAAACTTAAAGGAAACAGATTATTTTAATTGTAATTATCAGAATTTTACAGTAAATGAAGCTGATGGCTTCATATCAGAATTATGGGCTGTAGACATGGATCACCGATTATCATACGGATTACGGTTTCCAATATGTCCATAATAAATACTGTCTGTCTGCGATTTTTGATAATTTGTCCAGAAAAATATTAAAAAAAAAAGTCAAGTTGGCAACTCTGGGTCTCAGCTGGTGATGAAGGAAAAAAAACAAAAACCTGAAATTTATCACTGTAAGAAGCCATTACAGGCTGCTCAAAACCACACACTAATTACTGGAAAGGAAGCTGAGATATGGGAGCTGTTGGTCTCCAATTTCTGAAACATGGAAGCTTTCATACTTCAAAATGATGTTAGTATTTATACATTAGGAGTCATGGGCCTGGCAAAGTACAGCGGGCAGACGCCGGGCATGGGGACTGGCACAGGAAGAGGCAATGTACCGTAATCTACACCTGCCACACCCACCCATCATCATAGACAGTCAGTCTTAAAAGGGGCCATGACAAATATACTGTACATCTCTGGTAAAGGCAAACATCGTCCCCGACACCTCCCATAACCTCCACCTCATCACCCAGGTCGCTCTACCAAGACCCCATTTATCGGTTTATATAAAGTGTAACACATACAACATGCTTCTTTCTCTTGAGTGATCGGCCACACAATTGCTATAGCAATAGCAGAGATTTCTAAAAAGTGTCAGACACTCGCTGGGCGTTATACAGATGATATAGGAAACTAGGTGTAAGTACCTTCTAAGGCTGGAAACACACTCTCCTACGTAGTCTGGCTTCACACCACGGCAGAGTTCGGTCCGGGGCTGTCAGGGATGACCCTGACAGCCCCGGACCGGATCAGCACACAGAACCGGAGGGCAAATATGGCCTCCGGTACGGTGTGCTGCCAGACGCAGCTGCCGCCGCTGATTAATCAGGACCGCGGCTTGTGGGTAGCTAGCCGCGGTCCTGAAACAACAGCGGCGTGCAGCTGCAGGTGTCCAGTTCCCGGATCCTCCTGGACCGGATCCGGGAAGAACCAGGGGAATACGGGATACGGAAAATTTGGGAGATTTTTCTCCCCGGACACAAAAACGTTGCATGCAACGTTTGTGTGTGCAGTGAGAAAAATCCGATTTCTCCCGGAGATATGGAAACCGGATGGCAGAGAGCTGCCATCCGGCTCCATCCGGCCTCATAGGACACTATGGGGCCAAAATCCGGTCCGGGGCTGTCTGGTTTACACTGGACAGCCCCGGATCAGACTCTGCCGTGGTGTGAAGCCAGCCTTACATGCGAGTCTCTTGGACAAGACTCGGATGAGACTGAATCAGTGACCCTGAACGGCCTCTCCCTCTCTGGTCGGGAATGACAGCTGCTTGTGTTTTTGTGCAGCATCACATTCCCGTCCAGAGAGAGAGAGGCCGCTCAGGGTCACTGATCCAGTCTCATCCGAGTCCCGTCCAAGAGACTCGCATGTAAGTAGGAGAGTGTGTGTTTCCAGCCTTAGAAGGCTATCCGTGTGACTTGCATTGCACTCGGACCAGTATCATTAAATGATACTGGTCACATTACAGAGAATTCATTGCATTACACTTGCATTGCGAGGGAAATGCAAGTTCAATTGCAGCACGCTGCGAGTGAACGCTATTTCCCCGCGCGAGTGTCCAATGTAAGTATATGGGTGTAAGAAAATCTCGCACCCATACAGCACACTGAGCAATAGTCGCACATGTGTGCTTTAAAAATGGCTTCAAACTCAGCGGCCGCCAAAGCCGCAGAGTTTTAATTTGCCGGTTTCCCGATACAGTAAGCAATTATCTTTCACTGCTGTGACAGCAGCGGTGAAAGAGGATTAATAAAAACACAGCTGCTGTCCACATTTTGTAATTCCCAGGGTTAATGTGCATATTAACTCCATCTGCAGCCTCTGTGCGGCATGTCAGCTGTGAGGCTGCGGATGCGGCTAATAACCTGGTTTATGCAGGGTTAACCTCATGTTTGTGTGGTGCCAGCTTGTGTCCAGGTATGTCCACCCTCCCTGGATCCAAGATGACATCACACACTGGGTCAGCAGGGGTTAATACACGTTTTAACTAAAAGCCGGCAATTATCGCTAAACAGTAAATTACTGTAATTGCCGGACGACTCCTGCATCAGCACCCTGCCCAGCGCACCGGAGTTTAAATGTACACTGGGCATGGTGCTGATGTTTAGACATCAGCACCAAGAACAGCGGCTGTCATTGTACACTGTTAACGTACAGTACCATGGAGAGCACCTGATGAAGGTGGAGCTGAAACGGCCGTAGGGGGTTGGGGGCAACACTGGCTGATCGCACAAGGAGCACTATAGCACTTTATCTACTTATATAATCGCGAGTTTGGGATTCGGGCACTGTAGCCGAATCCCACAATCCTTTGCACCATGTGCTGCCCCGGAAGCCACGCCATATTAGCACACCCAACTCATAGGTATGCTAACATGGCTGGTGGCACACACAACACAACCCCACACTGCACACGCCGCCTGCCGCTGACCCCGCACACCGCCCACACACCCCCTGCACTAGACCCCCCTCCTCCGGTGCCTGCACACCCCCATACTACACTCTGCCGTCCACACACCCCCTCAGTACACCCTCGCACCCCCCCATCCTTCTGATGCCCGCATCCCCCTCGCAATAGACCCCCGCACCCCTCCCTCCGGTGCCCGCACACCCCTGCAGTACAGCCCCGCACCCCCCTTCGGCGCCCGCAGACCCCCGAGCCCCGACAACTTACTTACCGATTCGGATAGGACCTTTGGTGATGTCACAGTCATGTGATCACTCACATGACCGCACATCACCATAGCTCCGCCTCCTACAGTCTACTCTTCACTGCTTCCCAGCTATGACAAGGAGCTGTCACAGCTGGGAAGGAGGGAAGGGGAGGCAGAGAGGCAGAAGGGGCCAGCTCCAAGACTAAACACGAAACAGTGACATAACAGGGGACTTCCAAAACTGGACAAAGACAACACTGCTGCAGAAATAGGGGGAGCACAGACACATAAGGGAACACCAGAAAACCTTAACAGAGGACAGACCGAGGGAAGGGGAGTGCAGAAAGATGAAAGAGAGGGAGCTGAGAGGGATGTGAGCCAGAGACATAAGAGGGGAACACAATCACTGAAGAGGGCAGAGAGCCATAAGGGGGGGGAACACAATAACTAAAGGGGGCAGAGATTGAAGGGGGGCAGAGACATAAGGGGTCACCACAATGACTGAAGGGGGGTAGAGAGGCATAAAAGGGGACCAGAATTACTGAAGAGAGGCAGACAGAAGTAAGGGGGACCACAAAGACTAAAGGCGGCCAGAGAGACATAAGGGGTCACCCCAATGACTCAAGGGGGGCATACAGGCATAAGGGAGGACCAGAAAACCTGAAATGGGCCAGAGAGATGAAAGAGGTAACATAGACACCAAAGGGGAAGCACACACACATAAGGGGAGCCAGAAATACTGAAGGGGGGCAGACACATGAAGGGGGTAACAGACACGAAATATGGGGGCAGAGAGACATAAGAGGGGACCCCAAAGACTAAAGGGGGGCACAGAGAGTCATACGGGGGACCAGAAATACTGAAGGGGGCCAGAGAGATTAAGGGGGGGACATACAGATAAAAGGGGGGGCCGACAGATGAAGGGGGGGAACTGAAATATTAAAGGAGACCAGAGATGCATAAGGGGGGACCTGAAATACTGAAGGCCAGCAGAGACACTTAAGGAGGACCACAAACACTAAAGGGGGAGCCAAAGAAACAAGGGTAATGACCAAAAAGACTCAAGGGGGGCAGAGAAACTAACAGGGGGAACATAGAGACAAAAGGGGCGCAGCACAGAAGGTGAGCTAAAAACATAAGGGGGACAAGAAACACTGAAGGTGAGCTAACAAACATAAGGGGGACAAGAAACACTGAAGGGGGCCACAGAGATATGAAGGGGACCATACACACAAAAGGGGGGAGCAGAGAGGAAAGGGGCCTGAAAGACATAGCAAGGGAGCAGAAATACTTAAGAGGAGCAGACAGACATAAGGGGGACCTCAAATACTAAACGGGAGCAGAGAGACATAAGGGGGACCATAAACACTCAAAGAGGGGACAGATAAATAAGGGGGGAACAAAAATACTTAAGGGACACCAGAAACACTGAAGGGGGACCTGAGACACTGAAAGAGGGCCAGAGAGAGGGAAGAGGGAGCAGAGAAAGAGAATGGGGACCAGAAACACTCAAGAGTTGCACTGAGACGAAGGGAAAGGGGAACAGAGATGAAAAGGCCCAGAGAAACATAAGGAAGACCAGAAAGATTGAAGGGGGCAGACACACCATTGGAGACCACAAAGACTCAAGGGAGCCACATAAACAAGGGGGGACCAGAAACACTTAAGGGGGGCAGACAGACTAAAGGGGGGGGGGCCAAGAGACATGGGGTAACCAGAATTACTGAAGAGGCCCAGAGACACTGAAGGGGGGGCAGAGAGAGGTAAGGGTAGACCAGAAAGAAGACATGGTGACGCAGAGACTGGGAACTGGAAGCACAGAACATGAGCAGAGCAAGGAAAGGGAGATAGAAAGACAAAAGTGCAGAGCACACTCAAGAATGGAGGCCAGACACACAAAAGGAGGAGCTGAGAAAGGGAAGGGGCTAGAGAGACGAAAGGAGGTAGCAGAGAAAGGGAAGGATGGCCACAGACACGGGGAAGAAAAGAGATCGAATAGAGGCCACAGACATGGGTGAGAAAATAAATGGAAAGGGGGGCTGAGACAAAAGGCGGAGCTAAGGTCCAAAGAGAACATAGGGTGATCAAACGGAGCACAGACGCCCCAAAAAGAGCGCAGAGTGGCAGTGACGCCCTACCATTGCTCTCCTCACCCAGCCACATCACACTCTGCTACCCACAGAGCCGCCTGTATACTCTGCTACCCACAGAGCCGCCTGTATACTCTGCTACCCACAGAGCCCCCTGTATACTCTGCTACCCACAGAGCCCCCTGTATACTCTGCTACCCACAGAGCCCCGTCTGTATATCTCTGCTACCCACAGAGCCCCCTGTATACTCTGCTACCCACAGAGCCCCCTGTATACTCTGCTACCCACAGAGCCCCCTGTATACTCTGCTACCCACAGAGCCCCCTGTATACACAATTCATTTCACCGACCTCCTGATGCAATTGCATCGGGCCTTTTTACTAGTAGGTAATAATACTGGGTTTTCTGCTGGATAATGAGCTCAATGGTGGGCTGCTAATCAGTGTGTTTATGCAACCAGGTCTTGTGGTGTGAAGGGACACCTATGATTCATTTGACCACATATTGAGTCCTGTGATATTATACAGGCCCAGGGGAGATTGTTGGGTATAATGTTTATACATATTACACTTATGTACACCCATTTGGGTACGGATTATGCTTTGTACTAGTACCAACTGCTCTGTGTATAAGTTTTTCTGGTTTGAACTAGCCCGGTATACCATCTATTACTGTATATACATCTTGAGTGTGTGTGGTGCAGCCTGCCACATTGCTGCTTGCACTGTGGTTGTAATCCCTGTTTTTACCTGTCATTAAAAATCACTTGTTTTTTGCGATAATTGGACGTTTGATCGTGTTTGTTTACAACTGGATTCATGTACCTAAGGTGCGATTAGTCCCGTCAATATGGGATGTAGTTTGTTCTGATGATTATGGTAGTACATACAAACAATCCCTAAATGAAGTATATTAACCAGGCACGAGGTAATGTAGTCTGAACAATGATAATCTCCTAATGCTAAAACAAATGTTGCAATTAAACCACAGCACAGGGCTTAATAAGAGACACATTACTAAAATCTGTTTCTAAGGCTGGCTTCAACACATGCAACGTTTTTGGATCCGGGAGAAAAATCCCACTTCTCCCGGATTCATCCGGCGAGATGGCAGCCGGATGGCAGATAACTGCCATCCGGCTCCTTAGGATACTATGGGGCCAAAACCCGGTCCGGGGCTGTCACCCCTGACCGGATCACGCCGCAGTGTGAAGCCAGCCTTAGCCTTTACCTCAGGCTGTCCTCAGACTACACAGCAGAAACCTCCCGCTGACAGATTCCCTTTAAAAGCTCTCTTGTTCAGAACACTTAGTGACAGATTCCCTTTAATTACTCAGTAGAGGACTTTTAAAGGGAATCCAATAGCAGATACATAGTGAGCAATGCTCAAGAAAGATTAGTCAATGTGAAAGGCTGGGTTATGAATCTGTAGGGTACATGGACAGATCATCTTTTTCAGGCAGATTCTTCCTGAAATCCGCCTGAAAAAAACATAAAAAAAAAAAAACCCGCTGTCAAAATAACTCACGGTACTTTCTTTTTTAGCTTCTTTTAACTCCTTCAGACTTCAAAAGCCATGAAGAGGCTAAAGAAGGAGACTGGCCTATTCCTCAGGTGGCTCTAGTTTATACATACACTAAATACAAGACGCCAGCAGTAGCAACCGCAAAAATCACTGAGAAGACGCCTCAGTAAATACATTGCCAGTGTTTTCCTGTAGTCTCTTTATGTGTCACAAATTCGAGTAAGGGCCCTTTCACATCAGCGTTTTTTTTCAAATCGCGGCTGACTGCGGTTTTTTTCGCGGCCGCACCTGCCGCAAGTCCACCTATACTTTGCATTGCAAAAACCGCAACCGCGCCGCAAGTGTATCCGGTATGCGGTAATCGCGGCAGATGCGTTTTTTTCACCGCATCTGCCGCGATTTGAAAAAAACGCTGATGTGAAAGGGCCCTAAGCCGGTGTCTGAATACATAATGTGCACATACCCTAGAATTGATTGTCCATAGGATTGTGGTGACCTGTCCTGTGTATAAATCATCAATATCACATCAGTGACGCTCCAAAGTCCCCACTGATCACAGCCGAAAGTGTGCAGCTCCATTCGTTTTGTAAAGGCTGTAGGTAGCAGAGCTCAGCCGGCAGAGGGCGGCGCACAGGGAGCAGAGCTCAGCCGGCAGAGGGCGGCGCACAGGGAGCAGAGCTCAGCCGGCAGAGGGCGGCGCACAGGGGGAAGAGCTCAGCCGGCAGAGGGCGGCGCACAGGGGGAAGAGCTCAGCCGGCAGAGGGCGGCGCACAGGGAGCAGAGCTCAGCCGGCAGAGGGCGGCGCACAGGGAGCAGAGCTCAGCCGGCAGAGGGCGGCGCACAGGGAGCAGAGCTCAGCCGGCAGAGGGCGGCGCACAGGGAGCAGAGCTCAGCCGGCAGAGGGCGGCGCACAGGGAGCAGAGCTCAGCCGGCAGAGGGCGGCGCACAGGGAGCAGAGCTCAGCCGGCAGAGGGCGGCGCACAGGGAGCAGAGCTCAGCCGGCAGAGGGCGGCGCACAGGGAGCAGAGCTCAGCCGCAGAGGGCGGCGCACAGGGAGCAGAGCTCAGCCGGCAGAGGGCGGCACACAGGGAGCAGAGCTCAGCCGGCAGAGGGCGGCACACAGGGAGCAGAGCTCAGCCGGCAGAGGGCGGCACACAGGGAGCAGAGCTCAGCCGGCAGAGGGCGGCACACAGGGAGCAGAGCTCAGCCGCAGAGGGCGGCACACAGGGAGCAAAGCTCAGCCGCAGACAGGTAGCAGAGCTCAGCCGCAGAGGGCGGTGCAGAGGTAGCACAGCCGAGGATCACTGATCGTACCGGACACTGACCCTTCTGATGCCGATTACCTATGCTAAGGACTGGTCACTATAGTGATTGGACAATTCCTTACAATCAGCTGATCAGAGGCAGGGCCAGGAGTCTGATCTCCGCACCTAGCTGATATCAATGCTCTTTTCTTAAAAGAAAAATAAGGCCCCAAAACCCATTTAATACAATACACCGATTGCCAGTGTCCGTTCTGTACACTTTCGTGTGATGGATAAAGTTGCATCAAGCTTGTCACATTGGAGGGAGGGGGTACTTATGTGGCACCCCTTTGTCTTGGTCACCACAGTGGTATTGCACCTAGTCCATAGGAGTGGTTTCATTGCTCTCAGGTAAGACGGGGACACGAAACTGAGACACACCATCCTACACCCAACACCATTCCCAACTCCAGGCCAGTAGATGATGGGCGGAAGAAACTCACTTTGAGCAGACCCCATCTGCTGGCTGTAGGAAGGACTAGTCAGAGGGAGTGGGAACACAGTTAGTGAGTAGTCTCAGTGAGGAAGAAGCAGGAGCAGCAAGATGGAGTTCTAGGGGACACTGGAGCTGGGGGGCCTAACGGGACCAGTGGGAAGGTCGGCCAAGGAAATCCTGGTCCAGAGAACCCTGAATCTACAGCCGACTTCCAAATCATGGTAGTGGAAGTGGCTGCATGAGGGGTACCGGCCCCAATTTGGTTTGAGACTGTATGTTCTTTTCTTTTCTTTTCTTTTCAAAATTCTTTTTATTATTTTTGCAAGAAAGAAAATAGTAGCATTTATACAAGATGAATGGTACAAGATAAACAAAGTAAATAGTACTACATGAATAGAGTGAAAGAGTTCAATTTCAAGAGAACACAGGATACAATGTCTTTGTTATATACAGTACTATAACCAGGAACAAGGAGATTTAACAGCCAATGAGTCTTGAGAGTGTTTAAACATAGGGTACTGTTTGCTTTGGCAATGAGTGCCTATCTTTACATTGTAGCTACTCCATTCATAGAGATCTATCAGACCTAACATACAATATTAATATTTAGAAGGAAGCTAAGTTATGCAAGTAAAGCAGGTCCGAAGAGAAGCAGAGAGAAAGAATAGAAAGTGGGGTAGGAGGTGAAGGGGGAAAGAGGGGAGGGGTGTAACCGGCACTGTTATTTGATATAGTAAGTATGTTCAAGTAATTTTCTATTTTACTTTGTTAATATAAGACAACCATGGTCTCCAAGTAAGTAGGTTGGTTGGTGTGGTATTATTCACTGATGCCACTATCTCAGCCACGTGGTATAAAGAATGGATTTTCTCCTTCAGTTGAGTCAACGTGGGAACGTCATGTGTTTTCCAGTATAAAGGTATTAAAAGCTTTGCTGCACTGAGTATTTGTTGTGCTAAGGTTGAGGATATTTTGTGATTGGGCCATATCGGGAAGTGCAGTAAGGCTTCTTCTGGTCTCAGTTGAGTTGGTCTGTCAATAATTGTCTCAATGAGGTTCTCCACTCGCTTCCAAAACTTCACTAGTGTCGGGCAGCTCCACCACATATGTATGTAAGTGGCTTCCGAAGCTCCACATCTCCAGCATTCAGAAGGGTATTTAGTATCCCACATCTGAATTTGGTCTGGGGTATGATACCATCTGGTGATTACCTTATAGGAGGATTCCTGAGCTCTCACGCACTGAGTCGGACCATGTGAGTGGTTATAAATATAGTGAATCTGTGAGTGTGTAAATTTATAACCCAGGTCCTTTTCCCAGTGTGCTATATATGCTCTTTTGAGGTTGGTTTCGGTAATCAATAATGATTGGTAGATTTTGGAAAATATTTGTTTAGGTTTTGCCACTGCAGCACAAAGCTTCTCAAACTCAGTCAATCCTCTAGTAAGGTCAGATTTCTTTAGAAGCGGGTGGAGAATGTGTCTAAGTGCATTGTATTGTAAGAAGTTTAAGTTAGATAGTCCAGGTATCGTTTGTAAGTCAGTGAGGGACCTAATGACTCCATCATGATGTAATTGGTCCACTGGGCAAGTATACTGTCTGTCATGTGTTTTCGTGTATGTATCTCGTGATGTCTCGTGGTGTGCAAGTAGATCATTAATATTGGCCAATGGGGTTAGTGGTGGCATCAAAGCATTTTCAACTTGTTTCCATATCTTTAGTGTGGACTTGGTGAAAGGATTTAGTATGGTTACATTCTGTTTCATATTGGAATGTACGAGGAAGAGTGACCTGAGACTATATGGTGCCATGGCGTTTTCAACTTTCAGCCATTGTTTGTCTCTATTTCCTCTTATTATGTCTATTATTCTAGAGAGTTGTGCTGCTCTATAATATAGTTTAATATCTGGGGCCCCCATGCCACCAAGACGTCTTGGGAGTGATAACGTACGTTGTGATATGCGCGGCTTTCTACTTTTCCATATGTATTTATTAAAGAGTGTGTTTACTTTGGCAAGGTGGCTAGTCGGGATTACTATTGGCAACATTTGGAAGAGATAGTTGAATTTAGGTAATATCAAACTTTTTAGCATATTCTTCCTCCCCATCCAGGAGAGATATGAGTCTCTCCAATTTTGTATTAGTGTTGTCGTAGCAGTAAGAAGTGGTAGGACATTTAATGCAAATAAATCACGATGGTTCCTACTTATTTTCACACCCAGGTAAGTGATATATTGTTTGGGCCACGAGAGGGGATACAGAGTTTTTAGTTTTTGGAGAATTAGTGGTTTGATCTGTATCCCTAAGGCTTCAGATTTAGATATATTTATTTTAAAATTGGACAGTCTGCCATATTGGTCCACAAGTTCCATGAAAGCACAGAGTCCTCTCTCGGGGTTTGTAAGGAATATTAATAGGTCATCCGCGAATGCAGCAGTTTTAAATTGCTCACCATCTATCGCAATGCCCTCTATGTTACAATTATGCTGAATCGCCATCAAGAGAGGTTCCATTGCTATCACAAATAATAATGGAGACAACGGGCAGCCTTGTCTGGTTCCGTTACCTATAGTAAATGGTGGTGTTATAGAATCATTAATCTTTATTCGTGCTGTGGGATGTCGATACATTGCCATGATAGATATGATTAAGGCTGTGGGGATTCTGAATCTCAGTAGGACCTCTTTTAAGAAGGTCCAGTCCACTCTGTCAAACGCCTTCTCCGCATCCGTTCCTAGAAGGACCAGTGGAAGATTGCGCATTTTCGCATATTGTATTAAATGTAAGATTTTATGTGCGTTATCCTTCCCTCCCTGCCTCCAACAAAACCTGTTTGATTTGCTGATATCAGATGTGGTAGAAATGTCGCCAACCTGTGAGCAATCATTCCAGCCAATAGTTTTAAGTCTACATTCAATAAAGAGATAGGCCTGTAATTACTACACAGTGTTGGGTCTTTTCCCTCTTTATGAATCAGCGAAATCTTAGCTTCGAGCATCTGGCCAGGTAATGGTTGGCCTGCAAGTGTTGCATTACATAATGTCAGGAGATGTGGAAGAAGCAGGGAGGGAAAAGTTTTATAATATACAGCAGAAAACCCATCGGGGCCAGGTGCTTTGCCCTTAGGACAGCGTGACAGAGTGGACTGGAGTTCCCGGAGTGTGAAGGGCTGCATCAATGTGTGTTGGTCTGTTTCCGAGAGAGTCGGAAGTTGCAGGTCCTTCAGAAAGTCCTCCGCTTTCCGGCTCCTCTGGCAAACAGTTTCAGCAGAATCATTAGGGCGCAGATTGTATAGTTGAGTATAGTAATCAAGAAAAGCTTGCTCAATGTGTTTCTGGTCTTGCGATTCTACTCCATTTTCGTTTTTGATCGAATGTATTTGCGTGCGTAATTGTCGTTTACGTAGGTAAGAGAGCATAAATTTGGAGGCTTTGTCGCCGTGTGCATACATTTTATTTTTCCATTTTTTATATTGTTTCGCTGATGCTGTGTTGATTAGATTTTTCAATTGCATTCGTTTAGACGTTAGCAGAGATATTATGTCAGGATCCTGGTATTTTTTGTGTTGGAGTTCCAAGTCTGCAATCTCATCGTATAGTTGTTGGGTTTCTGAGTGTCGTCTCCTATTGAGGTAAGACGCCACCGAGATCAATTCCCCTCGTATTACAGACTTGTGAGCTTCCCACAAAGATTGTATGGGCATATCGGCTGTTTGATTTTCTTTAAAGTATTGTTGGAGTTTCTCTGTAAGGTGTTTTTTCAGTTCAGGGGAGTCTAGCATTGTTTCGTTTATTTGCCAAGATTTGTGTGTTGAGTGGCGTTTAATGGTAGATATTGACGTTAAAACCGCCGAATGGTCTGAGAAGATATTAGTTTTAATCACAGACGATTGTATGTCGGGTAATGTTCTCCTTGACACTAGTATATAGTCCAATCTATGGTAAGACCTATGGGGGTTGGAGTAATACGTGTAGTCCCGCGTTGATGGATTCATATATCGCCAGGAGTCCACTAATTGCATGGATTGTAAGCATGCACGTATTCTGGATAAGTCCTTACTCGAGATGGAGCTCTTTTGTTTGGTGGTGTCTAGTGAAGGCTCTAATGCAACATTTAGGTCGCCCCCTATGATTACTTGGCCTTCTCTGAATCTTTCTACTTTTTTCATTGTGGCTAAAATCCATGTCAATGTTTTTTTGTTCGGAGCATAGAGGCTGCCCAGTGTCATTAATGTACCCTGTAGGAGGCCCTTAATCAGAATGTATCTGCCTTGTGGGTCTATTAAAGACTCTCTTAATTGGAATTGTATGTTTTTCTTGAATGCTATTGAGGCCCCTTTTGCTCCGGTTTGGGGTGATGTAGCATGATACCATCTGTCAAATACTGACTTCTCAAAGTTTGGGATTTTGCTTGGTTTAAAGTGGGTTTCCTGGGCAAACAGTACATCGGTCCCTTGTTTCTTAAGGGCATGTAGTGTTGGGTGTCTGGTGCCAGGTGAGTTAAGTCCGTGTGCATTGAGAGATGTAAAAGTTAATACTTTACCATCAGCCATGGTCTTTAAGGTTACTTGTTCGTTGATCAGTGCTTTGAGAGATGCATCGATCGTGCCTGGTAGGGAAAGGAGAAGTAGAGACGAGGGGAGAGGGGGAGGGCGGAGAGGAAGACATTAGTGTGTTAAAGAGAGAGAAAAAGAGAGGTAAGATGAACATTAATAAATCAAAAAACAATAGTCTTCTAGGGTTAACTGTTCCCATTAAGGTAATCATCTGAGTTTTGATTCGCCAGTCCAGAGGGGGCGGTCCCTCTATTGCTAACTAGATATCATAACCGTACACAAACATGGAACATCAACTATCATATTCTTTGTTCTTCAGAATTAACATCTCAGGCTTAGCAGGCTTAGCAGGTTCAATACTGAGTTAAGAGCTATTTGTATCATATTCAAATGGATTGGGGTGAGTGAATAGTGGGGCGTAGAGAAAAGGGAGGTGAAGGAAAGATATGTGGGCAGGTAGGGCTCAAGTGGGGGATGTGTAAAGGTGTATGTAGTGGTGTTAGCCAGTATTTTGGAAATAGGAGTGTAGGGGTGAGGATGGGGAGAGGGGATGTAGAGGTGTCAGATGTAATGAACCGGAAGGGTCTTTACCGAATATTCTCTGATCAGTTACCTGAGTTATCAATCTAGTATTGCCTGCTAGAACCTGTTTTAGTGATAAACATATGCAAAAACAACATGTAAAAGATTAACGTTAAAGTATATACTTGCGATCACACAAAGATGGTATGATCAATATCTTTGAGTACATTTGTTTCGGGGAGGTTATATTTCACAAACAAATGTGAGGTCATTCCATAAGCAGTTATGGAGGGAGGAGAGTTAAGAAAAATAAAGAAAAACTATATTTTCTCAGGTGGCGTCGTCTGGGCCTTTCGTCGTTGGAGACTTTGCTGTTCTCCTTTTGGAACGTTGGGATTTCGGAGTCATCGCTTGCTGCCAGGGCGGTGGAGTTGGGAGCGCCTGTAGTAGCGATGCAGCGTGGAATGTCTCTAAGTCCGGATAGGTTTCTAGGATGATGTCTAGTGAGGCGCATGCTGCTTTTATGTCGGCCGAAGATCTGGCTATAATAGGTCTCTCTCCGGCAGTGATGTGAATGCCGAATGGGAATAGCCAACGAAACCTGTGACCCTTAGCTAGGACTGCTTCTGTGAAAGGCTTCAGTAAGCGTCTTTTTCTCAGGGTTATTGCCGATAGATCTTGGAATAACAGGATCTTGGAGTCTGCATAAATGAGGTCTCCGGCCTCTCTAGCTCTGCGCATCACTAAATCTTTCTTTCGGTAGTCCAGGAATCTGCATAATACATCCCGAGGGGTGTCCCCAGGTGCTGGTTTGGGACGGAGTGTACGGTGTACTCGGATCAGTTCGATGTCTTGTGGATCCTCCTCTTTCAATACTGACTTGAATATTTCTAGGGTAGCTTTGCCCAAAGCTTCGAATGCCACTGTTTCGGGTAGGCCTTTGATCCGTATGTTGTTGCGGCGCTCCCTGTTCTCGTGATCCTCTAGTGTGGAATGGACCTGGTGAAGTTGCTGTTCGTGAGTTGCCAGGCAATCTAGTATGGAGTTGGTATGTTGTATTAGTGGTCTCTGGGTGTTTTCTAGTGATTCAATCCTGTATCCTTGGAGGGCTAGATCTTGTTTAATATCTGCTAAGTCTCGCCCTATGGGTTCCAGAGCTTTAGTTAGTATTCTCTTCAAAAATGATCTAGAGACCACAGAGTCTTTTGTTTTGGTGCTTGTGTCAGATTCGTACTCCATATCTGAATCCGAGTCGTCTGCATTTGGGAGTGTAGACTGTTTACTCATTTTCTGGGTGTCTGAAGATTCACTTTGTTTGCGTAAAAATTGATCAACATCTGCCTGTGTGACCGTTTTGGATGTTTTATTTACATTCTTAGGTGTTTTTGTACTTGTCTTCCCCATGATGTGGTTAGGTATTGTGTACGGTGTTAATCCTTGTGTCTGTCGAGCTCCACGCCCCCTATTGGCTGTCTAGCAGCTCAGCATGTTAGTGTGTGGAGTAGGGACATTGATGTCAACCTAAGACAAGAGTTTCTTTGGAGATCCTACTGGAGCTTAGGTGACTCACTCCAGAAAATAGGAGAATTAGGTTGGGCTAGGATTATGCCCACAGTTTGGAAGCGATTAAGATCTTGATTGTTACAGAAGTTTATTCTCGCCCTCTCATAAATTGTGTCTGCAGCTGGTGGGATTAGCCTTCCCTCAGTCTCAGTCAGTGATTTGAAGGGATGCTTGGTGTGTGTAGACTTGGGGTCTTAAGTGATCTCCCACAGGGGCAGAATTGTCTCTGTTGTGGGGTTAGTGATCTTAGACTGGGGCTCCCTGCTGTGACCGCGGTCACCTCAAGCCTGTGATGTTGGTTGCACCGCGGGTGTATTGCTCCACAGCTGCCTGTAATGGCTGCCGGACTCAGGATGGGGGGGATCACTTTCACTTCCCTCACAGTCTTGCGGGCACTGATCGCGGTTGGTGTATCCCGCGGCACGAGACCTCCCAGCTTCCCGCACCCGTCCGCCTGACCCGTTACCTCGGAGCCTCGGTGTCACCTGGTGTCAGCGGCGGGGGATCTAGCTGCGGCGGTCCTCCGGCTCTTTCGGCGTCTCCCTCGGTCTGCACGTGTCCCTCCGCTTCTCCGCTCTCTCTCCACGCGGCGCGAAGCGCAGCCTCCTCAGCCGCGCCGGGCAGGCAGCCCGAGAGTCAGGGATCTGGCTGCAGACGTCTACACGTGAGAGTCTGGCGAGAGGCTGGTGAGAGGCTGGTGAGCTGGGGATATCCAAGGCCCTGGGGGGCCGGTGTGCTCCGTCTGTGGGCGAGTGACTGTGTCTCTCCGGGGCTCAATTTCTTCCGTTATCGCCTCCCAACTGGGTCTGCTGTACTGGGGTGATGTTTTTGTGCAGGTTCCCGGTGTCTCCTGTGTAGGATGCCGCGGATCCTAATATCTGCAGTTGGAGCTGTGTTTCACACAGCCTCCTAGGTCCGCGGCCATCTTGGATCTCGAGACTGTATGTTCAAGCCAGGAAACCGGAGGCCACTGAACTGTAGGTGCAGTGGCCAACACCGTGTACACTCCTAGGTACTGTGGCTACCGAGGGTCAAGAGGACATCCTGGCTGTCACTCAGCAGGGCCCGCAGTCGCCTGCCTTGAGACTAGTAGCACGACGATGCAGGAGAGGGAAGGAGAGAAGATCAGCGCAGGCAGTAAAGAGCAGCAGAGGAAGGTTTATAAGGGAGTCTCAGCGGAGTGACCCTGGACTATCTGAGGGCTGGCTAAGCTGCACACTGGGAGAGCACAGTACACTGGCTGGGTCTGCACTGAACAAAGCAACAGGAGACTGGCAAGAACTGCAACCCCTGTGTCTGTCCACTGCCTCCCTGCACAACTACCACCATCATCCACATAGACTTCCATATAAAAAGTCCCAGAGGCCTGCTCCACCTGTGGGGAGTGATACATCAAGCTGCTGTGGCGCCCCTGCGGGTATTAGCCACAGTATAAGATCATAATAGTTGCACTCACATAGAAAGCCATGCCACTGCATTACCACCTTTGGCCAGTAGGGGGAGCTCCAGAGACACTAGAGACTTCCCTAGAGATAAAACACTGGTCTGAGGTAAATTTTCAGACAGTTGGAGCCAAGAGCTCAGAGTGACAGGAGCTGCATTGAGTTCCTGAGGACTGACTGACAATTTCCAGGGCCAAGCCATCGGTCTGAGGAGGAGAAAACTGATAAGAGAAACACTTTCAGAATCGGGTAGCATCATTATCTACCCTAGATAAAAAGCGCAGATACGGATACCGGATCCGTGGCTGCATTAGTTATATACAATACAGCAACCGGAAAAACGTGAGGTAACAACAAGCTTCACAGGGCCAGACACAGCAACATACTAAGAGTTCAGCAGTACTCCCGGAGGGGGTAAGCAGAGAGAGACAAAGGACTCAAGTTGCCTGTTGAGTGGGACCCAGAGAGGACAGATTTGGGCCAGCAGCGAGTTCACACACGGCAGCAGGGCCACATAGACAGCGCAAGCAGGAGGTAAAGGACCCGGTGGGGCCTGAGCAACTGAACCCCTATTGCAGACTCCGGAGACGGGACTTGTTGTATTATAGTTTGGTTGAAAGTAAACCAGTTAAACCTCATCTGTGCCTCAGCCTCTGATTTAACAGCTACCATCTATCCAGGATTGGGACCATCACCGCTGAGAGAATTTGCTGTGAATCAAGTAAGTGTCTGTGCCCTTAACATCTCCTCACCATACTTCCATCTTCATCCATCATTAAAGCGAACCTGTCACCCCCTCCAGGCATCTAAAGATAACATAGCCACGTTCTGCAGCACTAAGGCTGCAGTCTGAGCAGGTGGCTATAGTGTTTATGCTCCCTTGATTCATTGAAATAAAGACTTTTATAAGATCTGTTTCAAACCAGACCCAAGACCGGGAGGCGGGTTTTCAAGTGTCTATCTCCCTCCTCTGTGGTGTCAGTCATCCCTCTCTGCTCTCTGTGTGCCGCCTCCAGGGCCACCTCCCTGCATTACAGAGCTGAACTTTGTCAGCTCTGCTGCAACATAGAGCTGCTGTTATAAGAGACCCCACAGTAGTAAATCTAGCAGGAGGACCCTGAGCAGCCCTTGAGCTGAGCTGTCAGCAGTGCAGCAGAGTTGAGTTTGTGATTTAGATCAGGGGCTGAGGAGCGATGCTGCTGGGTACAAGAAACTGAAAGTGAAACCTGCTCAGCTCAAGGGCTGCTATGTACAGTAGCAGGCAATGCTTTGTCTGCTCAGGATGCAGGGAGGTGGCCCTGGAGGCGGCACACAGAGAGCAGAGAGGGATAACTGACACCACAGAGGAAGGAGATAGACGCTTGAAAACCCACCTCCCGGTCTTGGGTCTGGTTTGAAACAGATTTTATATAAGTCTTTATTTCAATGAATCAAGGGAGCATAAATGCTATAGACACCATCTCAGACTGCAGCGTTAGTGCTGCAGAACGTGGCTATGTTATTTTTAGATGCCTGGAGGGGGTGACAGGTTCGCTTTAACTTTAACATCACCTGTCCAGGGGACCCTACAGCCCTACCCGGAAAAAGGGCTATACCATCTCAGCTGCCTCTCACCATCATCCCCTGGCCAGTACAAGGCAGCGGTGGCCATATATAGCCACATTATTCCGGGTGGCGTCACGACAATAACATCTACAAACTTTATAAATTATATAAACTTCTAAATCCCTGTAAATACCCCCTTTTAGGAGTGTGCCAGCCTGGGGCCACGGCCTGGGTCCAGCCACCAGTGACTCCCCCAAGGAAAGGGACCCTGCGCCGGGTATCCCGGTCCCCTAAGCTGGGCGGCACACCTCCCTTTGGCGTCACGAACAGGATTTACCGTGCCTGGTTAAATCGGGTACTGTGTGCCGTGATTAATGCCGAAAATTGTGAGAAAATCCGAGAAAAATTGACTTTTTTATCAAAAAGTGATTTTGCCATTGGAAACCATAGAAATAGACTTTTCCCATTGACCAACATTGAAACAAAATGGCCGCCAGCCTCTGAGGTAAAATTGCATCATCACTAATTACCTCATAACTGCCACACTGCCTATCTATCCATCCCCTGGGGACCTATACAAGCAGGGCTGGTCATCCCTGACCACACACCACAGATGGCTGGCCTCACGATAAAAGCTTTATTTCCCCTGTACAACCCCCCTTCTCATGCTTGGTCAGGGCCATGACAGCCCCCTGACTGACCCCGGATGGTCGAGTACCCCCGGCCCTTGCACTTACCATACAACAACCCTGGTCTGCAACAGCCAATCACATCACAGCTTTCATTTCTTGCACCGATTGTAGAATTAAAGCTGCAAGGTCATTGGTTGCTATGGGCAACTGTGGTTTTCTTTTGACAGTTAGAAAAAACACACCATTGTCCCCTAAACAACCAATGAGATCACAGTTTACATCTCCTAATCTGTGGTACAAAATCAAATCTGTGATTTGATTGGCTGCAATGTCTCCATGTATTTGGATAGACGGCAGACTGAGCACATTGTCCTACCGGTGACGTTAGTACAGAGCCTGAACACCACATACACAAGACACAGTGGCCCGGGCCGCTGTCACCCTGTATAGCCCGCGCCGTCCTATCACAGACACACCCAGGAGCCCTCACTTATTACATGGCTCAGCTGACATCCATCACATCTGTCTGTGGCCTCTGTCAACAGCCGCTTCCTACTCCCTCACTATTGCTACACACAGTGACCAATAGGATCGCACTGTGATCCCAGAGCATCATTCTATTGGCTGCTCTGCCTGTCACTCAACTTGTATTCACCTGTAGTAAGCAAAACAAGCAGAAAGGGGCGGTGCTTACAGCAGAGCTCTTCTATTGGCTGAGATGGCCGTCACTCACAGCTCCCTCCTGCAGCCTTCGTCCTATCAGCTGCGCTGTCACCGCTGTCCTCCCGCCCTTTCCTCTCATGCTGGAGAAGTTCACACACAGGGCTAGAAGGAAGGACGCAGACAGTAAGTAACAGTGAGGTGTGACAAGAAGAGCTGCAGCAGGGAGGCAGCAGTATAGTGTGTGACAAGAAGAGCTGCAGCAGCTGGGGCAGAGAGGCAGCAATGCAGTTTGTGACAAGAAGAGCTGCAGCAGCTGAGGCAGGGACCCAGCGGTGCAGTGTGACAAAAAGAGCTGCAGTGGCTGGGGCAGGGAGAGTGCAGTGTGTGACGAGAAGAGCTGCAGCAGCTGGGGCAGGGAGGCACCCAGTAATTAACAGTAATATAGGTAAGCAGTGTGTGACAAGAAGAGCTGCAGCAGTTGAGGCAGGAACCCAGCGGTGCAGTGTGACAAAAGGAGCTGCAAAGGCTGGGGCATGGAAAGTGCAGTATGTGACAAGAAGAGCTGCAGCAGCTGGGGCAGGGAGGGTGCAGTGTGTGATAAGAAGAGCTGCAGCAGCTGGGGCATGGAGGCGGCTGTGCAGTGATGCAGGCAGTGTGTAACAAGAAGAGCTGCAGCAGCTGGGGCAGGGAGGCACCCAGTAATTAACAGTAATATAGGTAAGCAGTGTGTGACAAGAAGAGCTGCAGCAGTTGAGGCAGGAACCCCGCGGTGCAGTGTGACAAAAGGAGCTGCAAAGGCTGGGGCATGGAAAGTGCAGTGTGTGATAAGAAGAGCTGCAGCGGCTGGGGCAGGGAGGCAGCAGTGCAGTGTGTGATAAGAAGAGCTGCAGCGGCTGGGGCAGGGAGGCAGCAGTGCAGTGTGTGATAAGAAGAGCTGCAGCGGCTGGGGCCTGGAGGCAGCAGTGCAGTCATATGATAGCTCTTGTGATCTCCCCCCTCTGTTGTCCCAATGTGTTTACCAGAAGAGTGTGACCCTGACAGCTCGGGGCCCCTGTGTGTGATGTGTTTGGTCCCCTCCTTTTATGATTCTATATCCTGTGTGTGTATATTCCATGGTCTCCTCATGTATATTACTGCCCCTTATTACATATGATACAGATAATCCTATATTGCTGTATCTGTGTGCAGTGACCTTGTGCTGCCCGATTCTACATCCAGTGACCGCTGACCTCTCATCTGATTCCTTTCTGTTGTTTCTTCTCCCTCTGTTCAGACCTTCACGCTGACCTCTGACCATGAAGGTGGTGTCACACGTGTCAATATCGCTAGCGACATTGCCGAAAAGTGACGCATCAGCGATGTCGCTAGCGATATCGCAAGTGCGTCGTGCTGTGTGACAGCGCGGCGGAACTACGATTTATCGCTGGTCGGAGGTTGACAGGTTTACGAGGATGACCATAAACCTGTCAATCTACAACCAGCGATTAGTCTGACACTGCCATAGCGATGTTGGTGGCGATCCAGCCTATACCGCAGCATTGCTGCGGATCTCTCGCTGGGTTGATCCCAGCCCAGTGAGCGATGGCTCCGCCCGCATCGCTGCGGCGTCACCGGCAACGTCCTGCCGTGCGACACCAAGGCTGCGATGTCGGAAGCGAGCGTGCACCTGCGCATCGCTTCCGACATCGCAGCCCTGGTTGACACGTGTGACAGGGCTCTGACTCGTCTGGTCACACTGATCACTACAGGCCTGAAAATAACAAGGTCACATATAATGTATATCTACATTTACCACCAGAATATAAAATCCCACACACTGCACCCCAGAATACAAACATGTACCCCACCAATAATAAACAGGTAGCCACACACCAGACAACATATATATGGATAAGCCGGCACTGCGCCCAATATTAGCCATCATCTCTGCCGCCCTATAAATATAAACTAATCCCTCTCTCTGCCCCCACTAATCCATTTGAGGGCTATGTGCACATGTTGCTTTTTTCCACATTACCGTAATTTGTTGCGGAAAATATGCAGAGATTTTCAGTCCAGGCAAAATGAATAACATCCCTGAAGTCTCATGTACACGTTGCTTATTATGTGGAGAAAAATGTTAAAATGTGCATTGTATGCAGTGTTACCTGCTGCAAATCCTGCACGAGTGCAGATAGCCTTATACCTTGTCCTGTGCCCCCGCACCCCCACACATTCATTATAGGTCCTGATCCATTATGAATTAGGGGGTAGGAGAAGGGTCCTATTATGAATTGGGTGGTGGGGTAGTATGCTATCAGGAAATTAGCAAAATGTGGACCCGGTTCCCCAGCTACACGTTGGTCAGATATATGGGCCCTTGTAGCGTTCTCCAAGGGCCCATCCTAAATAGTCATGTATTTTCTCTTGCTATATAATAATGTCCCCCAATCCTAGCCCCTTCCTGATATAATGTCCTCTATCCTATAATAATGTCCCTGATCCTGGCTCCTTCCTTGTATGATGTCCTCTATCCTATAATAATGTCCCGATCCTGGCTCCTTCCTGGTATAATGTCCTCTATACTACAATAATGTCCCCCATCCTGACTCCTTTTTGGTATAATGTCCTCTATACTATAATGTCTCTTGTCCCAAGTCCCTTCCTGGTATAATGTCCTCTATACTAAAATAATGTCTCTCGTCCCAAGTCCCTTCCTGGTATAATGTCTCCCATTCTGGGCCCTTTCCAGTAATAATTTGCTCCATGCTAGGCCCGTTCCTAGGATAGTGTCTCCTAACCTGGGCTCCTTCTTGGTATAAAGTGCTCCATCCTTTGTCCATCCCCAGTATAATGTGCGCCATCGGCACTGATGTCGGCATGCAAGCAACAGCAGTGAATGACACCACTGTTGTGTACCGCTGTCATCCGGCATGTAGATGTCAGCTGCCAGCCTCTGATTGGCTGTCGCTGTGTATTGCAGCACAAGGAGTCTGCGGGTTTCCTGCACAGAGCTACATTTCAGCCGAATGTGCATCCGAGTATGCACATCCTTCTGAAATAGTTGCCAGTGTCGATGGGCCACCTCCATCTCTAGACCGGTTCAGCTGCATCAGCAGTATGTCTGCCCTTGGGGCCATCAGGTGCTTGGCTGATGGCTCATCCTTATAGACTAGAAGGCCCATTTTAAGTCGTAGGAATCGGTCACAAAAGCAGACTTGTAAGTAAATATTTACTGACACCTCTCCTGATGATTGATGTTTAATCCCTTAAGGTACCTTTACACGCCGCGACGGCAGGCTGGAAACATCGCGCTACAAGCTACAATTGTAGCTTGTAGCGTCAATATCGCCTGTAGTAGCGGCGTCTGAAGAGGCGACGCTACAGCCGGCGACAGATACATTTGTTTATGGTCTCTGCTCATAAACTTAAGGCAACATCGCCGATTGTAGCGAGCTGTATCGGCGTGTAAAGAAGCAACGGAAGGCAACTCTGGACACCCGGCGATGTGGCTGCCATGTATCTAAGGCGTGACACAGTCGCCATGTTAGCGCGCCCCATCTGCGATCATTGGAGGTCGCTCCTGCTTTATGATTGGTAGTCGCAGCATAGGGCGGGATATTTAAGGAGCTGACCAGTCACACTACACAATTACTCGAGCGTGCTGTATTAATCAGCCTCCTGCGATGCCTGGCCAATCCTGATGATATTGCGCTGTCCTATCATCGTACGGACGGCTCGTAATCCAAGATTGTTGCACGCCTATGTGCTGTCTCTGCTGCACCAGGTCCGCCCATAGTAGCTTGTTGTAGCGCTGTGTAAATGTGGTACGCTAAGCTACAGATGGCTACTTCCGCCACCCGGCGATGTAGCCAGCTATAGATGTAGCGTAGCGTAGCGCTCCTTATGGCGGCGTGTAAAGAGAGTGCGTTGACCGTTTGTAGCCGTTCGGGCGTGCTCGTGCACGCGAAGTAGCGCGATGTTTCCAGCCTGCCGTCGCGGCGTGTAAAGGTACCTTTAGTGCCCCTAGACCTATGGGTACGTCACAGGGTGCGCGTGTATGGAGCCAATCCATAAAGGAGGCAAAAGGTCACACGTTATTGCCCCAAAATATCTGCCCAGCATGAAACACAAGAGGAACGGATTTGGGCACAGTTTAACTTGGCCAGTATTTTATATTTCAATCTGGGTTATGTTTTTCATTAAAGGGAACTTGTCATCAGATTCCTGCAGCCTGAACCATGGGTAACACAAGTGCAGCCCATAAGTGATACTGTGAAACGCGTTTCAGACTAACCATACCTTGAAGTGCCGACAATGGTCCTGATAGGTAATCTTGTGGTATATTTAGCGAAAAACCTCAACATTGACAAAGACGACTGATGTGTCTTGCTATGAGTAAATTCCAAATTTTATTTTGATCTGCCACCAAGAGAAAACACAGTTGCTGTTTAATAAAGTGTTTTTTCAATAAATATAATATAATAAAGTGCATTTAAAATGAGAAATTTTACTAAATACCTTTTTATTCTACAAAAATGTAGCTAAAAGGTAATATTTATTTAGTTAGTGCACTATCAGCTGCCGGCAGTTTCCTAGCCGTCCCAGGTTTTAGGCCATCTGATCTAAACAGACTCGGGTGAGGGCAGCGTCTTATCAGGTATTCAGAATTCACATTCCTCTGTTCACCGAACCTGACGAGTTGCTGCCCTTACCCAATGTCTGTCTTTACGAAGCTCGTCATAAGACGTGGGATGGCTGGGAAACTGCTGGGAGATGACACATGTCAAAATCCTCAAAGATTAGCTTTTTGCTACATTTTTGCATAATAAAGGTATATAGTAAAATGTTTCATATTTAAATGTACTTTATTTAGTTTTAATACATTTATCAGAATACCCCTTTCAGGACAGCAGTACAGCCCATTGTATGATGCATCAGGGCATGAGTATGAAGCCAGACATACAGCTCAGCATGTCACGTCACTCTTGTCCTTGTCGGTGCTGGGTATTACGCTAAATATAAATGTACATCAGCCCATTGTTGAGTGATATTTGTGACTGTAGCCGACAAGAGTTAAAAAATGTCAAATTCATTAATAGACCCGGATCACATCATGCTTTGTGCCTTAGGTCAATAGTTCTGTGTGAAGCCCTGAAGAGTATGATTAAGGTGTATCTGCTGACAGATCTATTGACGTTAACAAAGCCTCATCTGACTTCAGTTTTGTGTTGCCTTTTTGAGGACGGCACAAGAACGCATTCAACCATGCTTTTGTGCCTTCCTCAAAAAGACGAACCGTGCCGAAAATGAAGTCAGATAGAGCACAAATTTGGGTACATCTGCTTCGTTATGTCAATTGTCCCATCGGAGGATTGTCCTGAATCCTGCTCTTTGGAACTTCAGACAGAGCTATTGATTAGTGATGAGCGAGTGTATTCGTTACTACTCCCTAATCGCACGGATAGTACGGTATTCACGATACTCGTTACTTGGCGAGTAACATTTGTGCTCGTGAGTGATGTGTCCATCGTGATTGATCTGACACAAATTGGAAGCTCCCTTCAGTGCACAATGGGAGCTGGCACCCCAGTGAGAGCAGATTGAATAGTATGGTCTCACTGGGGGGCCCAGCAAGGTGTTTTATGCATTGAAACCACAAAAAAAATCCTCCCATCCTGTCTTGGAAATGCTTGTTTTATGGCCGGATGTAGGTGGACAGAGCCTAACATTGGACTCACTATCCAGACGAGTACGCGAATATTACAATGTACTCATTACGAGTATAGTGATTACGAATATTTCACCACTCGCTCATCACTACTACTGATGTGATATGATCCCAGCCTAAAGCCTAATTTACATGTCTGTTTTTCATATACAAGTGCAAGTTATTTTCACAAATGCCACTTGTACCTTTATTAGTCTATTGGGCTTTTCACGTTTCTGATATTTTTTCTTTGGACCAAGTGTTCTGAGCAAAATTGTGCTCCAATATTGATCCGATTAATCTCGACAATGTAAGTTTATGGGTCCGTGAAAAACTCAGAGCACACTCGGACGCCATCTTGTGCTGTCCATTTCCCACAGACTGATAGACCGTCTTTTCTTTTTCTCATTGGTGAAAAATAAGTGACCAAACTGTGCCAACATCACAGATGAACTTCAGTCTGAGTTTCTCATATGTCCAGAAAATTGACATCTGAATAATGCACACAATTCCAGTCTTGGGCTATGTTCAGATTCACCGTTTTTGCTGTGTTTTTTTTTTTTTTTTGCAGTGCACTGCACAAAACATCACTCCATGAAATCCCAGCCAAGTCCATGGGTTTTCATTGTTTGCCATCAGACAAGGCACTTGTAAAGAGATCTGTTTTTCCAATTTATGAGTGCTCCATTTTGAGAGCATGTTAGTTTCTGTCGCTTTTTTTCTCCTGTGTTTTTCCCAATGGAGCCATTGTTAATGGAGAAAAAAAAAGCGGATGATCTGTTTTTTTTGACAACAGATCCTGGTTTGGAGCCAAAAATGCAGCAGAAAGGAATGCAGCAAAAACAGTACGTCTGAATGTAGCCTTGATAAATCGGGGCCTCTGCGACTTGTCTCGTCCAGGGATGCTTCACAGCAGCTTCTCCAGTCGGTTGACAGTTGTCCCCCCCTAAATTTGTGTGTAGGGATCGGCTTCGGACAAGTCATATAAGACACCTAAACTCTGGACCATCTTTCAAAGTATGTGTATGCTGAAAAGTTACAGCATTTCAAAGTAAGGCGGCCGTCACACGCTAAGATATCTCTAGCGATATTGTAAGCGATCACGTGCACGCGCGATCGCTTACAATATTGCTCACATCGCTGGTGAGATGTCACACAGACAGACTCACCAGCGATTGTGTAGCAGCGATATCGCTGGTTACTATGGTACACATCGGGTTACTAGGCGCCGCGCATCGCTTAGTAACCCGACGTGCACCATAGTTACCATCTACCAGCATAGGCTCTGCCGCTGGGAGGACCGTTCATCGTGATGTCATACACCACGATGAAGCAGATCGCTAAATCGTTAATCGCTAGATCTGAGGTCCAGAGCTCAGATCTCGATTTAGCGATTTGATCAGTTCTCGCTCGTCGTATCTTGCCGTCACACGCACAGACATCGCTCACGCGATGTTTAATCTGCCGCGTTCAAGCGATATCTTTCAAGATATCTGTGCGTGTGACGGCCGCCTAAAACCTATGGCTGCAACCGCACAACCAGTGTCTGATTCATCCCGCCTGTGGTGCGGTCAGCATCAATATGGTGACATGTTCCCGTTATAAGGCTACGTTCCCACAATGAGCTTTTCAAAAGTTTTGTTGTTGCATATTTTTGCTTGATTATAAAGACATCCTCATAGGCCCTGTGCCCGGGGTGCGCTGTTTGATGCTGTTTTTGATGTAGATTTTGCTAGACATGCAGAATTTGATACAGATTATCTTAAAGCCAGCAAAGTCTATGACAAGTCAGAAAAGTTGTGTCAATGTTCCTTCTTTTTTTTCCTTGCAGATTTGGTGCAGAAGAAAAAATCAATTGGCAAGGGAAAAAACAACATGGGCACAACACTTCTGACCTGTCATACACTTTGCTGACTTCAAGATATACATGCAGATTTACAAAATCTGTGTCAAAAAAAGCATCAAACAATGCACCATGGGCACAGAGCCTAAAGGTACCGTCACACGCGGCAATTATGCTAGCAATTTCACTGGCAATTTGCTGGTTGCAGTGAAATCATGGACACATTGTTAAATTTTGTTGCTGTGTACAAATGGAACAATGTGTCCATGATTTCACTGCAACCAGCAAATTGCCAGTGAAATTGCTAGCAAAATTGCCGCGTGTGACGGTACCTTTACAGTTCACGTTAAATGGATGGGATTTAAAGAAACTTCCTACCCACTGCGCTTTCCTTTTAGGGTGGTTTCACACTTGCGTATGAAACCGCAGCGTACCAAACGTTGCCAAACGCTTGCGCACTGCGTTCCTATGTTTAACATGGGAACGCATAGTAAATGCGTTTGAGTGCATTCGGTTGCAGATGTGTTCGGATGCGCATAATATATGTGCCCTCCGAACGCAACATGTTGCATTTTTTTGTGCGTTCGCGGGAGCTTGTTTTATCTGCAAGCTCCCGCAAGCGCACAAACAATGAATGGGAGTCAATGGATCTGTAGTGTCCTCCGCATGACAGCGCAGAGAGAACGCTGCGGATCTCTTTGAAATCTCACTCGGTGGCTGCCGCTGATCTCCCGGGACATCAGCGGCGGCCACCGGGAGATCAGCTGGAGCAGCCGCTGATCTCCTCTCCTGGCCGCCGCTAATCTCTTGACGGTGTCGGCGGGGAGAAACAGCTGATCTGACAGCTGTTTAAATCTCCCACGCTGACATCGCCTATGTGGTGTCGGTGCGGGAGATTTAAACAGCTGTTAAATCAGCTGTTTCTCCCCGCCGACACCGTCAGGAGATCAGCGGCGGCCGGGAGGAGGAGATCTCCGCCCTATTCCACCTCCCAGCCGCCAAGACAGCTGATTGGCTGGCCGGGCTGCATACTGATGTGAATGCATGCAGAGTT
>JARQOC010000007.1:172164161-172306604 GCA_033576535.1 Allobates femoralis
CCCCATTGATTTCAATGGAACCGCATGTAAAAACGCATGCGTTTTTGCCAACGCAGCACAAGACTTCTTCCCCGACGTTTTGGGCAGTGTTGGCTAAAACGCATGCGTTTTTACATGCGTTCCCATTGAAATCAATGGGGGCAAAAACACGTTTTTTATTAATGCGATTTTTAGCTGTAAAAACGCCTAAAACCCAAATTTAGCAAAACGCACACCAACCTTAGATGTGAAAACACCATAAGTTTCTGCCTTCTTTGCGTTCTATGTCGGGGAACCTTTGGCTGAAGCTCAGAAAAGCTGGAGTCACATGGTATGTTGAAAGCCATTGAGCATATAAAGGCCAACTAAAGCTAATGTTTGGAACTGTGGATGCCATCTAAGGGCCCTTTCACATCAGTGTTTTTTTCAAATCGCGGCAGATGCGGTGAAAAAACCGCATCTGCTGCGATTACCGCATACTGGCTGCACTTGCGGCACGGTTTTGGCGAGGTTGCGGTAAACGCCATACAAGGTATAGGCGTACTTGCGGCAGGTGCGGCAAGTGCGGTCTTGGCACTTGCGGCAGGTGCGGCCGCGAAAAAAACCGCGGCTGACAGCCTTTTTTTTCGCGGCCGCAAGTGCCAAAACCGCACTTGCCGCACCTGCCGCAAGTCCGCCTATACATTGTATGGCGTTTACCGCAACCGCGCCGCAACCGTGCCGCAAGTGCAGCCGGTATGCGGTAATCGCGGCAGATGTGGTTTTTTCACCGCATCTGCCGCGATTTGAAAAAACGCTGATGTGAAAGGGTTCTGAGGCTGCTTTCACATTGTGATTTTTTTGCAATCTGTGGCTGTCCGTTGCAAAACAGACAGCCACGGATCAGATTTGGTCCCCATGTATTCCTATGGGCAACAGATCTGTACGGATTGGTGCTCTATTGCTGTCCGATTTGTGACAGATCCAATTCTGTCTGATTTTTTTTCTTTCTTTTTCTTTTTCTTTGCTGTGCCCAAAATCCACAGCGGAACAAATCAGACACAATCGAATCTGACACAATCCGCAGCAATTAATATGGGGTCCTATGGAGCACGGGTCCGAGAAAACACAGGATCGTTTTTCTGGCCCGATTTTAGTGTATTGAGCATGCTCAGTACACTAAAACTGCTCTGTTCCTGTTTAATTCCACTTCCGCAATGTATATACTGTACATATATACATACATTGCGGAAGAAAAATTAACTACAGCAAGGGGTAAAAATAGAAAAAAAAATCCTTATCTCTTCTGCATGTCCCACGATGCACGCCATCTATTCAGATCTTACAGACCTGGTGGGGTGGGGCTACCTGATCAGCTGATCAGTCACATGACTGCATCAGCTGAGCAGTTAAAATCTCCCACCCGCTAAAACCGATCTGTGAGCAGGAGATTTAAACAGCTCAGCTGATGTGGTCATGTGACCAATCAGCTGATCAGGTAGTCCCGCCAGGTCCTTAAGCTTTATGCCCACTGTGCTTTTTGCTTCATTTTTTTTTAGTGCTGCATTTTTCAGGTCATTAGAATGGCGGCAGCTGGAAAAAGCAGCCCAAAAAAAGCACAAGATAATTGACAGGGGCTTTCAAAAACGCATGCTTTTTTTGGCACCACTGAAAAACGCACATAGTGGGCACAGCTTTTTGAAAATTACATTGACTTTCATTACAAAACTGTGGGTCATCGATTTTGGTGCAGAAAAGCACAGTGAGCTCATAGCCTTAGGTTAAAATAGTCAAGATGGAGAAACTGACCTGGGGCTTGGTTTACAGGTAAGCCAACCCAATTTCCTGTCAGCAACACCAATAATTCCTTTTGGATACGTGTTTATAGTGGCATATGTATTAAAGTGAAACTGTCACAAGGTTTTTGGCATCCTATCTGACAGCAGCATAATGTACAGATAGAGACCCTGATTCCGGTGATGTGTCACTTACTGAGCTGCTTGCTGTCATTTTGATAAAATTACTGTTTTCTCTGCTTCAGATTTAGCAGTAAATGAATATACGCCTATAATGATGAATGATCTCCAGCTGATTAAACAGGGATTTTTATCAAAACTATACTGAGCAGCACAGTAAGTGATACATTGCTGTAATCAGGGTCTCTGTCTCTACATTATACTGCTCTCAGATAAGATGGCAAAAACGTCGTGACAGTGTCCCTTTAAAGGGATCCTCTCACCTCCAAAACGCCTCCTAAGCTACCAAAACATGTCCCTGCAACATCCATTCACTAATCTCACACTTCTTTTGTCTCCTAAAAGCATCCTGTGAAAGTGCATAAAAACGTTTTAATTAGCAGAGGCTATATTCTTTAGTCACCAGAGCATGTTGTTTTGCAGCCTCCAGGATCCAACCTCTCTCTGTCTGTGCTGCTGTGATGTGGAGCTGAAGGCAGGACTAATGATTTGCATTCTGTGAGTGATAGAGAGGGGGGAGGGTAAAGCCAGCACAAGCAGAGCACACAGACAGAGAGAGGGTGGAACCTGGAGCCTGCAAAACAGCCTGCCCTGGTGACTAAAGAATATAGCTCCTGCTAATTATAATCACTAATGAGTAAGTATTAAAACGTTTTTATGCACTTTCACAGGATGCTTTTAGGAGACAAAAGTAGTGTGAGATTAGTGATGGGATGGTGCAGGGACATGATTTGCTAGCGTAGGAGGCGTTCTGGAGGTCACAGGATCCCTTTAAATAAATGCCTTACAATCAGGGCTGTGGGGTCGGTAAGCAAAACCTCCAATTCCTCAATTTCCCTAAATTCGACTCCAACTCCACCAAAATGGACACGAACCCCGACTCCACAGCCCTGTTTACAAGGTAGAATATATTTATTCTTTATGTTGGACACCAGCCCAATTAAAGGCCAAAACTAATCTCTTGGCGTCCTTCCGGAGAGTAGGACACGCTGGATACTTGCCCTGGGGCCTTAGATGAGGTATTCACCTTGTGTAGTGTGAATTTAGTCTCATCTGCTTTCTCAACTTTATGTCTAAGGGTGCTTTCACATCTGCGTTTTTCGTAATTCGCGGCAGATGCGGTGAAAAAACCGCATCTGCCGCGTTTACCGCATAACCGTTCCACTTGCGGCGCGGTTGCGGTTTTTTCTATGCAAAGTATAGGCATACTTGCGGCAGGTGCGGCAAGTGCAGTTTTGCACTTGCGGCAGGTGCGGCCGCGAAAAAAACCGCAGTAAGCCGCGGTTTTTTTCGCGGCCGCACCTGCCGCAAGTGCAAAACCGCACTTGCCGCACCTGCCGCAAGTATGCCTATACTTTGCATAGAAAAAACCGCAACCGCGCCGCAAGTGGAACGGTTATGCGGTAAACGCGGCAGATGCGGTTTTTTCACCGCATCTGCCGCGAATTACGAAAAACGCAGATGTGAAAGCACCCTAAGGCCATTGGTGTAGAAGGAAGAACCTGGTAACAATTGACTGTGTAATTATTCTACATCTGAACTTTACATTGGTCTTTGTAGATTATTAGATTAGCCGGTGAGGACACATCTTCCCCACAGCACGACTTGTCCTTAACTTTGTGTATTTGTATTTACATACAGTCTCTATATATAGTTCCTAATTGCTCACAGACCCCATCTACAGACTCCAATTGTCATATTTTAGGACTTGGTTTATTTGTTTAAAAGCAGTAAACATGACATCAATCTGGAATGTAAGAAGAATATTTTAATTAAGAATTGCTTTCCTTATCTTAAACCATTTGTTTATGCCTCATGTATTTCTTTCCCATGGTCATGAAAAACTAGAATATTTTTGTTGTTTCCATTTACATATAACTCTTGTCTTTTAAGAAAACAACTGAAACTATGCTTGACTTAACTCTTTAAAGTTTCCTAATTCAATGGGACGGAGTCTCCAACATCAATATACATCGAGGTAAATGAACATTTCCCAAATCAAATAGTTTCTTCCAATGCGCCTGAAAAAAACAATGATCCACCTTTTTGGAATAGATTTTATTTTGTTAATGATACAGCTCCTATATAGACCTATGTGTCTCATACTAGTAAGAAACTTCAGGATTGGCGTTATATAAACCACCACCGCCCAAAAAAAAGCCATCAAAGCCATAGGGACTTTGGTTTGTGATGAGAATTACAAGCCGCGATGAAGACCAACTAGAGAGCAATGGATACACAATATGAGTTTTTGGCCATCTAGTAGAAGCTTATGTTTGAGTTGTGCCACCAGGGGGCACTGTGTGATGGGTTTGGTCTATGCATGGTCTGTATGGAATTCATAGTGTATAAGAATAGCGGAGGGCCAAATGGATTAATGCGTTAAGGCGTCGCACAATTCTACACGGTCCACTTTATGGAGAGCTGCAATAAGTGCAAACAGTCTAAACTATTTGCTTTGAAGCAAAGTCAAAAGAAAGGAATAGTACTCAAAGATGTGTCAATCATTTTTCCAGTGCTACGAAGTGCTTGGTGCAGATCAACATATTGTGACCCATGATCGTAGATCAGAGCTAGAACCGGACACAATAAAGACTAGTCTATTCCCCTTAATATTTTCTTGCATCTCCTCAACTATGGAGAATTAGTCCAGTTTACATAATAATATTAATCTTTATTTCTACAGCGCCAACATATTCCGCAGTGCTTTACAATTCAGAAGGCACATGTACAAATAGTCATAAGTAACTATTATAAAAATACAATAATGCAATAATTAAAGTAAAACAAAAAGACAGCCCTGCTCATAAGAGTTTACAATGTACAATGAGGTGGGGGTGACACCGAGTACAGGTGTTTATTTACAATGATGGTCCAGCAATCTTGAAGAAGTGGTAAGTTGGGTAAGGCTGCATGAGTCATCACCAATCTGTGTAGAGCTTTTGGGTTTGGTGGAGTTTGACGGAAAGTTATGTTCAGAGAAATAGTGAATGAGCTATTTATGAAGGGCCTTCGATTAGGGGACGTTTTAGGCCGCCTTAACAAGATGTGTTTTTCGGAAGCGCCTAAAATTGTGTAATATGTGGATGGTCCTGATTTCTTGGGGTAGAGCATTCCAGAGAATTGGTGCAGCTCGGAAGAAGTATTGGAGCCAGGAGGGAGAGGTTCGGATTAGTGGGCATGTTAATCGAATGTAGAACACGGGTTGGGTGATAGACAGAGATGAGAGTAGAGGTGTAGAAAGGTGCTGCACTGTGAAGAGCTTTGTGGGTTTGAACAAGCAATTTAAATTGACTACTATAATGTACGGGCAGCCAGTGCAATGACTGGCACACAGCAGACGTGTCCATGTCATGATTAGCCAGATAGGTGACCCTGGTTGCTGCTTTAAGGATGAACTAGAGAGGGGAAAGTCTAGTGAGGGGAGGCAAATTAATAGAGAATTTCAATAATCAATGCGGGAATTAATCTGGGCCAAAGTTTGGGATTTTGTTGTTTCCATGGTGAGAAAGGGGCAGATTCTAAAGATGTTCTTTAAGTGCAAGTGACAATTGCGGGCGTAGTTGGTATATAAGAGATGAAGGATAGATCAGTGACAAAGATAACACCCAGACAGCGAGCATGCTGCCTAGGTGTTATCGTGGTGTCACACACAGAGAGAGATGTCATATTTGGGGAGGTTAGTGGAGGGTGGGAGCAGAAGTTCAGTTTTGGAAAGTTTGAGTTTCAGGTATAGAGTGGACATGATGTTGGAAAGTGCGGTTAGACGGTCAGTGGTCACCATTACATTTTGCCATCAGAAGGTCATTGGTCACTTTGATTGATGAGGGCAGTTTTATGTAAGGGGCGAAAAACAAACTATAATGGATTTATAAGAGAGTGAGTAGAGAGGTAACGGGTGCCGTGGGTGTAGACCAGGCACTCCAGCAGACTGGTCTGTAGTTAGTTATTTGTGCAGGATGGGTCTAGAGACGTCTTTTTTAACAATGGAGTTACAATAGAATGTTTGAAGGAAGAAGGGAAGATACCAGAAAAGAGGGAGATATTGAAGATTTTGGTTAGGTGAGTAGAGACGACCGGAGAGAGAGACTGGAGTTGGTGTGAGGGAATGGAGTCAGTGGTGCATGTAGTAGGACAAAAGGAGGAGAGGAGACTACTTCTGTGACTGGGTCAAATGTGGAAACTAATCCAGAGGAGATGTGGGGAGGGATTGAAGTAACAGCACTTGCAGGTTGGGACCTGATTTACTGGTGGATGTTTTCTATTTTTTTCTGTAAATTAAGAAGCCAGATCATCAGCACAGAGGTCAGGATGGGGGCCTGCACTTTAAAACTGAGGAGAGAGTGAAAGTTGTCAGAATTTTTTTGTATTGCTGGATAGTAGGTTATTTGACAAGGTGAAGGGCGGAGTTGTAGGTTCTTAACATAAATTTATAAAGTTTTCTGATGACTGATTTTTTTCCTCCATTGGCATTCAGCACTCCTAGAGCATTGCTGGAGAAATCGAGTTTGTGAAGTGAGCCAATGCTGTTTTACTGTGTTTGGAAGTTCCAGTGTTCGTCTTTGGCACCACTATTGCAGGTGTAGTGTGGATCCTGTGGCAGCCATACCATACCTTTACACCGGTTGTGGGTCACACAACCGTTCCAGGTGAGCAGTGACATAAAATTGCACAACTGTTATAAGGACAAGACACTATTGTGCTTTCTTTCCTCTCTCATAGTTTGCATTGAACTAGCTGCGACACTTAGCAATGATGACACTTTGCATAGGATGACATGTACTGCACCCAACACATGCACATAACAATATATGTCGATCTGTCCATCATTTTGTGGGCATTAGAGTACCTTTTACTTGCCGGCGTCCGCAGTTCATATTCGATTGATTATCCAGTCTCTATCACGCCTCACTGACGAAGGGCAAATATTTCAAAACACTGTGTCTGCAAATTGATAGTGTGGTTTGGCTTTTATCCTAAGTCATACGGCAAGGCTCTCGTTAAAGTGTGAATACTGACTTTTAGTATTGCTGCTTTGAATATATGAAACTAATGGCCGCTTTACACGTCGCGATATTGCAACGCAATATCGATAAAATGTCACGTGGTACGGCCGTTGCAGTTGATATCGTTCGTGTGTTGTGTCGTGTAAATGGGCAATGCGACGCGAAAACAACCTAACTACAATATTGCAAGAAGATTGTGCAAGCCCTTCAACCATACGATATTGTATATGCGATGTGGCATGATCGTGCTGTGTGACAGCGCAACTACGATTTGGAGCGCAACTTCCCCTATTCACTCCAATGTTAAATGGTCGTTCCCTGAGTTGCTCATACAGAGCGTGGAAAAGGGGCGTACTACATCGTAGTTGCGTTGCCTGCCGATATCTCCCTATGTGACATCTACTATGCGATCTTGGACAAGTGCCAAAAACGTGCGCGCTCCCGTGAAATCATATGCAATATTGGAACAATATTGCAACGTGTAAAGTAGCCCTAAGGCTCAAGACAACCACAATAGAGTCTAAACTTTTTACTATAGAGGTAAGGACGAGAGTATTATGTCATCACCTAAGTTGGCTGTGTGTGACGCAACCCCCGATGCATATGTAACAGGTTGCTGCAGATCTGCAAGTGATGCACAATAAAATAGAAGAGAAGGTAAAGATGTGATTCCTCTGCGCTGCCTCAGATGAATGAAAAGAACTCCAAATGACTAGAGTTGTAGTATGGTTTATTAGTCTACACGGGTCAAGAGTTCATGTCCTCTTCCTTTCTGAAGAGACATTTGTTATATTATGAAGGCAGCGCACCAAACCATCTAAATAAAAGAAGAGCTGTGAATGCCACCAGATAACAGGACTGCTCTGAGGAAGTGGTGTGAACACCACGAAATGTGTCAAAATAAAGTCTAACTCTCTATTCCAGCTACTTGGCCTCCTCTGGTACATCATTCTGACAGGCGAGCAGCGCAGTCTGATACCCCATTCTCTTCACCTAACAAAGGGCCAAATAACATTTGGAATTCCCCCTCCCAGCCATTGGCCACAGACTACAATCATGGCTGATGGGACGTGCAAATAAATTATCTTCAACTCTTAATATTTACAGCTAATGATTAGGGATGAGCGAATGTCTGGATGTTCGAGTTCTGCCTGTTTGGGACACACGCGTGACCCATACATCCTTGGAAGTCACTGATTAGCTGTTCAGCTCTCCACCCACATACAGCCAGCCATAAGCAACTTACTTCCGGGGGCAAGAGGGCAGGGCTTTTTACTTTTTTATTTTCCAACCACACTACAGATGATAATGCTGGATTTAACCCCAGTGCAAGTGTGGCGCCCCGCAACAAGTGCGTCCAGGAAGGTATTGCATCCCTGACTGAAGATGTAATATCTTCCGTCTCAGTGATGAAGCAGTTAAATCCAAAGCTCCATGTACCACATGCACCACTCAGAGGTAGAGGGCCAATCAGGTCCTGGAGGGAGGAGTATAAGGTGTAGTGTGGGGGAAGTTAGAGAAGGAGAGAACGTGGGAAGAGGAGGAGCGGGAGCATGCACAGTGCCGTGCAGCCCTGGAAAAGCATCTTAACCGGGAGGGCACCATCAAGCGGTAACCCAGACCGGGAAACGGGCAACAAAGCAACTAAGGTGGTGTCACGACAATCAAGATTCATCCCAATCCTTTAATCCCTTTTTATTTGACCACCGGGCCCCACAGCCTCAGACGCGAAACCGTGACAAGTGCTGCATTGCCTGAGACCTGAGAACCCGGCAACGGTGAGTCACAAGCTGATCATACACTACCAGTGGTTCGCAATGGCTCGACCACCCAGCGTACCAGAGCACAGAGATCCCGGCTCCAACACTTAGAGGATGGAATTTCCCCTAACTCCAGCCCTGAACAAGTCCACTACTAGTGATATACAGGTCATGTATCACACAGGATCCCTGTCTCCCTCACCCAGAACTCTAACATCATTGTGGTTGATTTGAAATCCTACAAGGTATAATTAGCTTTGACAGCCATATCATGTATTATTATAGAAAAGAATTCCAAGAAAGATTATATAATGAGCATTAAGAAAATTACTTGCACCATGCCATGTATCAGCATCTCTGTGTGCAAAGCATTTCCCACAATCAGACTGGAAAATGCACCCGGGGCAATATGCGTCACGTCCTTGTCACCCAGCACAGACCGTCTGCAGCTCTGACAGAGAACTCCATTGTTTCTTACATGGCATCCACTTAAACTAGTGGGTAATTCATTATATTCTGTGATGTTCAGTAACGTTAAGGATGTTATAAAATGCTCAGTAATCACACACTGTGTCAAGGATATTATACAAAAGTTAAACCATCACCAAACTGGAGCCACAGTTAAAGCTATATTAGTGATACTACATAAGCAGATTCCAAATTAAAATATAATAAATCAATTCATTTATAAATCTGTCTGGTTCTGATAATCCTGTCCTCATAGGAGAATAAGCAGGCGCCCAACTGGCAAAATCTCCACTAATGTAATAACCTATTCTCAGGCAGAGGCAGATGGCCATAGAGTCCATCATCAAGAGAATCTGGTCGATTATGCGATCAAATAATCTAATCTAATCTAATCTAATCTAATCATAGTGTCGGCACAGTGTGAACCTATTCTTTCATATACGAGAATCAGAGCACACTATGAGAAGATGGAAAACAACATTTCTCCATCTTCTCCATTGGATGTGTCTGCTGAGAACAGACTGCACTCCGCTGTCATCCGAGTGCAGTCTGATGATTTCCATGCACCCATAGACTTGCACAACCGAGTGCGATCCGAACATCAGATCGCACTTAGACATGCGAGCAGCCCCACATGCTAACATTAATTTAATTGCGATCTGATATTTTGTTGGATCGTACTTGGGCCGAAAATCTGCCCCTACCCTTAGATAAGACATGTAATCTATTGTCATTAATAGGCCTATTGTGACTACACATTCTGTCTATGGTTGACCATTAAATTTGGTCAACATACACCTCGTTCCAAATTATTAGGTATATACTATTTTTCTTCGATTTTCCTTAATGATGGATGCAAATGAGTCAGCATAATGTCTACATCATTTACCGTTAGTGTATAAATCACATTTTATTGGACAAACCCGCCAATGATAATAGTATTTTTTTCAAAAACTAAAAAAAAACCTCAAAATGCACTGTTACAAATTGTTATGCACAACAGTTTCCAAACATTTTATAGGTTACAATCAACTGAAATTGGTCATTTGTTGAATGTGCAGAATGAAGACATCATTTACAGCACAAAAGATATTCAATCAAAAACATCCTAAAAGACAAAGTTACATGTTACAATAGGAACCCTTCTTTGATATCACCTTCACAACTCTTGCATCCATTGAACTTTTGAGTTTTTGGATAGTATTTACTTGAATTCCTTTACACGATGAGAGAATAACCTCCGCGAGCCCAAGTTTCCCCCCGAAGGCTCTCAATAGGGTTGGGGTCAGGTGAGGCTGTGGTCACACCACGAGTTTCTCTCTTTTTATGCCCCTAGCAGTCAATGGCTTAGAGGTAGTCTTTGTAGCATGAGATAGTGTATTTTTATGTAAGAAGATGATTTTTCTACTGATGGGACAGTTCTTTTTGTACCATGGGAAAAAGTGGTCAGCCAGAAACTCTATATGCTTTGCTTGCCGAGGTTATTTTCACACCTTCAGGAAGCCTAAAGGGGCCTAACAGGTCTCATTCCAGGAATTTGGCCCAAAATAAGATCACCGTCTTCTTGCAGACATCACAGCCTCGTTGGGACATGGGGCCATCCACCAACTGTCCACTACTCTATCCATCGGAACTATCCTGGGTTGCACACACTTATCAGTTGAGAGGTCCGTTTTAAAGTTATTCCTAATGAATTTCTAGGCTCACTGCAATCGTTTCTGCTTGGGCACACAGTCCAAGTGAATGTGAATTTGTCTGGCAGAAACCTTCCTCATTATACCTTTACTTGCATGAACCTGGCTGTACTGTGTATCAGGCAGAAATACCATTGCACTATTTTATGTTTTTCAACAGTAGAGAGAATATTTTTCTTTCCCATATTACTTGAACCATGTGGCTGCGTAATAATGTAGAACATTCTTCTTATGTAGTTTTTTTGTTAATTGGACTCACCTGGCAAACCATCACAAGTGTTTGAGATTGATTTCAGTGATCCAAAGAGTCCTGGGAGACAATACCATCCATGAGGTTATTTGAAAAACAAAAAATGAAATCTTTGACACTTAAAGGGAACCAACCACCAGGATTTAATCACCTTTAAAGCAGGGCAGCAGGTGACTGATGTGAGCAACATTTAAGTTTTTTCCTCCCGTGTGGGCATGTCCTTCTGCTGTAAGCTGAGCCACCTCCCCCCTTCCTCTCATCCAGACTCATCAGGGGGTGGGGGGGAGTTCAGTTTACAGCAGAAAGACAAGCCCACAGGGAAGGAGTCAAAAGACCTCAATGATGTCATGCTGCACACGTCAATCACCTGCTGCACTGATTTAAAGGAGGTTGGCTCACTTTAAATCCAAATAGTATCCCATAATTTAAAACATGATGTAGTGCCCTTTATACAATGCAAGTGTATCTACCTTTAAAAGGATTTATCAGAAAAATAAATCCAGTTTATGAAGAAAACAAAACTATGAAAGTGACCTTTATAAGATATGACATAATTTGTTTTATAAATCTGGGTTGTGACCTTGCAAATGTCGAGAATGTCACTTTGCATAACCTTCCTGCATGTCCATATATATGTCACTGCTTTGATTAAGGGGAGGCCATAATCACAAAAGGCCTGATCACAAATGTACCCATGGTTTAAATCTGATTTTTATGTTACTTGTCTCAGGCTGGCTTCACACCACGGCAAGGTCCGGTCCGGGGCTGTCCGGTGTAAACTAGACAGCCCCGAACCGGTTTTTGGACCCATAGTAGCCTACATTTTTGTGTCCGGGGAGAAAAATCACCCCAAAAAGCCAGATCCCGGATTCTCCCGGATCTTGGGCAATCCGGTTCTCCCTAACATGGGAACCTATGGGGCCGGATTGCCCCGGTCTGGGCGAATCTGGGAACCGGATACTGGCGGCTGCACGCTGCTGTTGTTTCAGGACCACGGCTAGCTCCATGCTAGCCACGATCTTGAACAATCAGCAGCTGCAGCTGCAATCACAGTCATCTGGCTGCACACAGGACCAGAGGGCACATTTGGCCCTCCGGTTCTGTGTGCTGATCCGGTCCGGGGCTGTCAGGTTCATGCCTGACAGGCCCGGACCGGACTGCGCTGTGGTGTGAAGCCAGCCTTAAAAAAAAAAGAATAGACATTTTTTTTTTTCAAAATAAAATTAGTAATCTTGAATTTTCACAATGGCCGTTGGGTCTATTTTAGACTCATACTTTCTGTCTTTCCAGTAAGTGTTTTCAGCAGGCTCCTTATCAGCAGAGGAAGGATTACAAGCAACAATGTTGATAACTAAGGATCAACAGATAACAATAGGTGATGTCACACCTGACCATGACCTCCGTTCACAATAACCTTTGCACATACTTTATAGATGCTTCAATACAAAACACAATGCCAGGATCTGGCCATCGTGACTATGTACGTGTGTTGCCTCCAAAAAAAAAAGGTGAAAAAAGGGCCTGTGTGAAAACTTTTAAATATAGATTTTGAGATGGAAAAAAATACCCCCCCCCAAAAAAAATTAAGAAAATTTTTCCACTATTAGGACAACCCTTTCTCAAACTGAATGTTTACTGCCATTAGCATAAAACACATATCTATGATGCCGATACCATTTCAGTGGTGTCATCATTCTATCTCCACAAACAATATTGGCTTCACTTTCACTGCCTGACGAATCGGACATCAAAAGGAAGTCAAAGTTGTGTCACACTCAGGGGGTGAAGGAATCAGGAAACCGATTGGTGAGGTGGGTGAGGGGGTTCAGGGGGAGCTAATCTGACCCTTATACTTGGAGGTATCTCTGAAGGTGAGGAGGTCCGAGTTGCCACACTTCTACTAAGCTCCTGAAAAGCCCTTGGCAAAGAGCCCCTACCTCCACGCACGGATCAGGAATCACAGCTACTCCCAAAGTAAGGAGACTGCTGGAAAGACTGCAGCACAACAGCACATGCGTCTTCACAGCATGGGTCTTAGGTCAGAATGAACTAAATCTGTGACATCTGGTGGAGGGAAGCAGAACTACTTAAGGCTGAGGGGTGGATAGCAGAAGGCTCAGACACACCTATTCACCTTTACTTCTGCCTGTAGAGCCACAGAGCAGGCTAAGGAAGAAAAACTCAATTAAATAGCACAGCAGCAACACTGCAAAGGCAGTCAATATGTGACTAGTTGCGTCTGCTGCTCACTTGATATTGATGTTTGTGTTCCACCCAAGCCAGGGGGTACTCAAACCTCAGGCACGGTGTTCGGAAGTCACGGGCAGCGACGCCTGAGACTGTGGGCCCGGGGACAGCAATGGACGGTTGATAGAAAAATACTAAAAATGTCAAGTCGTGACGCCACCTGTAGAGTCCGGTGATGGCACCGGCGCTGCTTGGGCCTCCTGAGTGATGGGCAGCAAGATGGAGTAGCTCCCTACAGGAGGAGAGGGATCCCTGGGGCTGAGAGTTGTAATGGGGAATAGGGTAGCACAGTCGTTTCTGTGCAAGGTTCGAGTAGGGGAGCGCGGTCAGTGTGGTGCAGGTAGAAGGAGGGACACGCACACATAAAAGTCTTTTAGTACCTTTACTGTTGTTCGGTTGCAGGTACACTCGTCCGGAATGAGGGAAACACTTTGGGATCTCCACAGCGAGTAGGCTTGTAGGCCTCCTTACTTTAGCTTTCCTGTTTGGAGTCTGGCAGGCATGGAACCTGACCGGACTGTTACTTATCTCTCTTTCTCTCTCCACACCCGTATTGCTGCATTGAGGGCTCTCTCTTGAGGTCCCGCTGACGTCTTTCACGGTCGGTCCCCTGGCTCTCAACTGTTGGTGCTGCAGGTGTCCGGGAAGCTAAGCCTCCTCGTGGTGCTGGATTCTCTGCGGGGCCTATTCTTTCTGTCCCTGCAGACTCGGACCCAGTGACCGGAACTCTGGTGGGGTGAGTCGGTATGACCCCTCTGCCCCCTTTGTAACACGTTTCTCTCCTCTTGCCTTCTACTTCTACTGTGCGGGTCTACCACTGCCTCTGGTGTGTACTGGTATTGGCCTAGCAGGCTCCAGTACCAGCTCAGCTCACTAGACTCTGAGCTCTTCTACAGTTCTGTAGTGACTGCACACTCTGTCTGTCCCCTGCCCCCAGCACCTGTATTTATAGGGGAACTGGCTTAAAGGCAGCCAGTGGAGCTCCCCCTACAGGCCTGGAGTGGAAGGTGTTTTGTGTAGGTGGTTTACTCGCTGTGGGAAATCCTTCAGTGTCCCAGGGAAGTCTGTGGTTTCCTGGTACAGGGTGCCACATTTGCAACATCCAAATGCAGTGAAAGGGAAACCAGTGGTGATTGGGCTCGTGTGACATAACAACCTCATGTAAGCCCCAAAAGAGCCACTGGAACTGCGCCAACACAGGAAATGATTATAAGTGCTTTTATTTAAATTAAGGCAAACATGGTGATTGCTAGGGGGTTGTCCTAATAGTGGACAACTCCTTTAATATAAAAACCTGATTTAAAACAAAAGATCATTTTCACTGTAAGTATCATCACCTGTCATGAGATTCATGCATCTCAAATTACGGGCAGCATTAATTAGTAACTGGCCGCATTTGTACAGACATTTACTTCGAAACACAATGGCTGACCAGGGGACTTGCATCCCAGAAAAATAATCCGAGGCTGGTTACCGGAATAGAAGATCTAACCAAAAGAAGTATACTTTGTAAAAACCACAAATGGGGTCAGCAATGGGTTAACATCAGAGACTTGTCTTTAGCATCATATATGCATTTAATGTGTGCAAATTGTTGATATTGCAGGTATTGGGGCATCCACACTCGTCTTCACGCATTATTAGGGGAGAGCGGCTCCTCCAGGGGCGTAACTACCACAGGTGCAGGGGTTGCGATCGCACCCGGGCCCTGCAGCCTAGGGGGGCCCCATAAGTCCCTTTGGCCTATAGAAAAAGACTAATATTATTAAAGATTTGCAATAATTGGGGGCCCCGTCAGAGCTTTCGCATTGGGGCCCCTGGGCCTAAAGTTACGCCACTGGGCTCCTCTAAACAGTGTGACGGAAATGGTTCTCTATGGGAGAGGGGGCTTCAGTGGTCTCTGTTGATAAAGTGGTTACATGCAATGGAAATCTGCTACTAAAGGAAGGACAAGTTCCTGTTTGATAACTATTGGAGACTAGTTTATTTTATCTCAAATAGGCTCAGTACTACGGTATTATTATGGAGCTTGAGATGTATGGACTATGACCAAAGGTTGTGGCTATGACAATCCAGACCATCATTAGACAGGTGTAATTGTTGCTTTAATTGACAGTACGGAAAGTGAATATTATATGAGCTGAGACATAATAATATACCTAAGATCACATTCACAGATTTGCACTTGTAGTGACTGGAAAATTGTAGTAAATAGTTCCTCTATCCTAAAAAAAGTGTATATACTGTATCAGACATGTCAGACACCACAGCTGTAGCACAATACTAGGATGCTGGAGGAGATTACACATAAAATCAGAATTACAGGAGATTCTGCAGGAAACATCACTGTTGAGTAATATGAAGTGTTGTTATTCATGACCTTGGTCCATTAATCATTGCCATGACCTGGGAGTAACTTACATACCAAATCCTCACTCGTTCCTTGCTTCCTACTTATCGTAAAATAACTGGACTGGCAGACCTTAAATAATGGTTATTTTAACCCTTGCTCTGGATTTGATGTAAATCTAAGAATTGCAGACTTATTTACTGAATCACTTTTGCAAAAGCAACAGTGGAAAACAGTATCTGTAAAGACGCAACAATTAAAGGGGTTGTGCCACAAACAATTGTACATTTTAATTAATTAATCTTAAGGTACCGTCACATGTAACAATATCGTTGCCGATATCATTCAAAAGCCACGTGTTTGTGACGCTTGAACGATGTCGAAACGACATCGTTGCGTGTGACACTACAAACGATGAACGATCAGTCGGCTGATCATTCATCTTTAGATTTGAGGTCCTGTCCTCAAATCAATCGTTGGTCGCGCGGTCGACACGCAGCAACACTGCGTGTGACACCGGGAAACGAGCGATAAGCCAGCTCCTAGCGCCTCTCTGCAAGCGCTGGGAGCTGATCTCCAAGATAAACAGTGGGTATCTAGGCAGCGTGCTCTGCCTAGAAACCCGAAGTATACCTTGGTTACCAGCCTTCTCCGCTCACTGGCTGGTATCCAAGGTACACAGCGGGTAACTAGGGAACCTGCCCACGATGGCTCACAGTCTACAAAGGATGGGTGCATACACTAGGTGTGGAGAGAAGACCCTGTCCACGAAGGCTCACAGTCTACAGGGGATGGGTGAGAATACAGTAGGTGAGGAGAGAGGACTCTGCCTATGAGGGATCACAGTCCACGAGGGATGGGTGAGGGTACAGGACCCTGCCTGCTAGGGCTCACAGTCTACAGGGGATGGGTGAGGATACAGTAGGGAGGAGAGGGGACTCTGCTTACAAGGGATCATAGTCTACTAGGGATGGGTGAGGATACAGTAGGGGAGGAGAGAGGACCTTGTCCACGAGGGCTCACAGTCTACAGGGAATGGGGGAGGATACAGTAGGTGAGGAGAAAGGACGCTGCCCACGAGGGTTCACAGTCTACAGGGAATAGGGAGGATACAGTAGGTGAGGAGAAAGGACGCTGCCCATGAGGGCTCGCAGTGTACAAGGGATGGTTGAGGCTACACTAGGAGATGGTATGGTTGGTCGTGCAGTGGTTTAGTGGACTGAGGATCACTGTAGGTTGAAGGCTTGTCGGAAGAGGTGGGTCCTCAGGTTCCTTTTGAAGCTTTCCACGGTAGGTGAGATCTATACAATAACTTGTGGAGTATCATTTTGATTAGTGTCCTCTTCGAGGTTACAAATTGACCTGTCACCATATTTCTCAATGCACACTGCATATATTATTCAACAGAGCTTTTAAGTGGATGTACTTGAAACTCTGTGCTATAATGGCTGTACAATCTTTTGTGAAAGTTTCCCTCCCTAATATCAAAATGAGGATCAGCTCTAGCTGACAGATTTTGAAAGTAAGTACACCTGCCTCATGAGGACTCAGAAACCAATTTGAAAGCATATGCAAATTGTATTGTGGAATGCTGTGATGTATCTGCTTTAACATAGATGGTTAGCCTTAGATTAGGGCAGCACCAGACTCTCGTGAATTAAGTCTTCTTCACCCCAGTATATGACACAGTGCCATCCATGCACGTGTGGCTAGGGCTGGTACTGCAGCTCATATGGTGACACAGGTGCATTGGGCAAGGATTATGTTCTATTGGGTAAGGCTAGTTTTGCACAGCCATTTTTTGGAATCCAGGGAAATGGAAGAAAAACCTGCATCCCCCTGGATTCCTCCGCAATGATGCAACTGGACGCACCCACACCGGTATTATCACTGATCTGTCTCACGGATCAGTAATAATACCATTGCGGGAGCATCCCTTTGCATCCAGTTGATTACCTTTTTAATCAGGATGTGGTTGTAAATGACACGCTCCCTAAGCATGGGAATTTTTTCCATAGGGGGTGTGTCATTTAGAACTGCGTTCCAGGCATGCGCAGTTCAAAAACCCGGATCCAGATCCAACAGAACCTGGAGTCCGCTGGATCCAGATTACATGGAGTCACATTTCAATTCATCCCGGATTGCCCCGATCAGGGCTTTCACAGTTTTTGACACAGACTAAAATTGCATCATGCTGTGATTTTGGTCTCAGTGTAGAAACCGTGCACACCCAGCTCAGGGGGGAACGGGAAGAACTGGATGCACCGACAAGTGCCTGCAGCACCATTGAGAGTCAATGGGGCCGACAACGGATGTCGGTGCATCCAGTTTAAGCTGGAATCACACGGATTCCAAAAAACGGCTGTGTGAAACCAGCCTAATGCAATAAATGGGCAACTGCTCCTGATCACACACTAATGGCAATTCCTAATGACAAGTGCAAGGAGCAGGGAGCTGTAAGAATTTTAGGAGTTGGACAAGCCCATACCCATAAATATCCAATTCTTATCAATATTTGTATGCATTACAATACTCAATGCTTTCAATTCCCTGCATTAATTAATACTGGCATAACACACACGCACTACACCAGTCTTGATGTAGTAAAAGAGATACCAAATTCATATAGAGGAAAACACCATTCACTGTGTTGGAGTGTGACGTGCCAGACTTGCTACTCCAGTCAGGGACCAGAGTGGCATTCCTGGCGTAAAATATGCTGACAATTTTCCTTAATAAGACAGATGGGCGTAGCTATGCCCTGTTCCAGTTCCTCTCAAGCCCCACCCATTTTTCTGGGGCTGATCCAAAGAGGCGTTAAAAAGGCCGAAAGTATCAACATTTTTGCGCCACTCGGTGTTGCAAAAAAAATTGCAACTTTACCAAGCTTTTATGCCAATTTTGATGAATCAGAACCAACGTATATAAGAAAGTAACACAAATGTCAGGCAATTGACAGTTCTCTACAATAGTGAGAGGTCCATCACCTAGAGCAGCACTGAAAGAAGCTGACCGGGAACCGCAGCGGACTAATCTTGACTCCAATGATGTTCCCCAGCCGGATCTTTAAAATACATTATCTCAGAAGGCTGCCTTTAATTGTTTAAATATTTCTTTAATGACCTTAACCATCATTAAAGTTTCTTGCCTGAATCTGAGATCTTTGTACCTTGACTTGTCTTTACGTGGTTTTCCTCATAGACATGTGAAGACATTGCCAGCCTTATCATCTCAGAACCATTATTAGACGGGAAAGGGCCCCTGTGCAAAAACTGTAAATGGGCCCTTTGTAGTCCAATAACTCATTATAATACACAATATTACCTGCTTTGGAGGTGGAAATGGGCCCCTTCCCTTTTGGGCCCCTGTGCGGCTGAACAGTCTGCACCAATATGTCCGCCCCTGGTCGGTTCATTAGATAGCCAGCAAATATATTCAATTTACCTTAACCACAATTGAATTTCTCCCCTGCAGATTGTGCTGCCTGCCTGACGGATAAACTATATTCTCTCTGACATTCTACTGTTCTCGTCATTACAAAGCAGAGATCTTGTGTGTCTGGGGGAATGCCTTAAAGAATTATTGTTTGGGACGGGGATGGGACTACTTGTAGGATGTAGAGTGATAATATGAATAATCTGCACATTGTGTTCTCATGTAGATTGATTTAGCTATGTGAACACTTTATTTGCAGACGCCTCACCCAAGAAACATTTCACTTCATGAAGAATTAATATGACTCCACTTAACAGCATAATCTGGGCAAGTCTTGTGCATTTCCTTCCAGGATAGATGTGTTGCTTACTGGATATAAATATGGATATGCACTACATGGCCATAAATATTGGGACATCTACACATTAAATCTACAGGATTTTTCCGTACATACCATTCTACATCCATATACAGTAACATGGAGTGGATTCCTTTGCTCCCACTCTTCTAAAAACATTTTCTGCAAGATTTTAAAGGTGTTTATGGGAATTTTTGCCCATAGCAAGAAGACCATTTGTGAGGTCAGAGGTGATGGTAGGACTCACAGTCTCCAATCTAGTTCATCCTAAAGGTCTTGGATGTTGGATGGGTTTGAGGTCAGGGATCTGTGCGGCAATCATGTTTTTCCACACCAAAGTCACCCAACTGTGTCTTTATGGACCTTGCCTTGTGCACGGGGCGCACTCATGGAAAACAAAAATGTTTTTTCCCCAAGTTGTTTCAATAAGAGTTAACGATATAGTTGTCCATATAGTCTTAGTTTGCAGAATTGTTAGGCTTCCCCTTCACTGAAACCAAAGGGCAGAGGCCAATCCCTGAAAACAACCATAGCTTTATTCTTCCTCCACTAAACTTTACAGTTGGCGCAATACAGTCACACATAATGCTTTCCTGGTATTTGTCAAACTAAGACTTGTGCATCACATGCCAGATAGAGAAGTGTGATCAGTCACTCCAAAGAACACTATCCACTGTTTCACACTCCAGTGTTGGTGGCTTTACGGCACTAAATCCAATTACCATTTTGCTTGGTGATATAAGCATTGCATTCAGGTTCTCCGCCATGAAATCCCAGGTCAGGAAGTTCTCAGCAGAACACTATTGTTGTCCTGATTTTACTGCCAGAAAAAAATTTGGATTCTGCAGTTATGGAGTCAGCAGAGCATTGGTGACTCTTCTGTCCTCTGCTCCTCAGGATTCGGTGACTCCACTCTGTAACTCTATGTGGTCTCCACTTCATGGCTGAGTCATTGTTCTTTCCATTTTTCAAGAATATCACTCACAGGTGATGTGGAATAATTAGGAGGGAAATGTAACAACTAGTGTGAATATCTCAGGAATCTAATGGCGTAGGGCAAAGACAAGACAGAGACAAAGGCTTGAGTTCAATCTTATAATGTCACATGTGAAAAACAGTAAATAAACACAGTTCACACACTGCAGAAGTGATACGGAAATTGTCCATAAGTACAGTTCACACACTGCAGAGGTGATATGGAAATAGTCCACAAGTACAGTTCACACACTGCAGAGGTGATACAGAAATAGTCCATAAGTACAGTTCACACACTGCAGAGTGATAGGACAGTCCTAAGTACAGTTCACATACTCCAGAGGTGATATGGAAATAGTCCATAAGTACAGTTCACACACTCCAGAGGTGATATGGAAATAGTCCATAAGTACAGTTCACACACTGCAGAGGTGATACGGAAACAGTCCATAAGTACAGTTCACACACAGCAGAGCTGATACGGAAATAGTCCATAAGTACAGTTCACACACTGCAGAGGTGATACGGAAACAGTCCATAAGTACAGTTCACACACTGCAGAGGTGATACGGAAATAGTCCATAAGTACAGTTCACACACTCCAGAGCTGATACGGAAACAGTCCATAAGTACAGTTCACACACTGCAGAGCCGATACGGAAACAGTCCATAAGTACAGTTCACACACTGCAGAGGTGATACGGAAATAGTCCATAAGTACAGTTCACACACTGCAGAGCTGATACGGAAATAGTCCATAAGTACAGTTCACACACTGCAGAGCTGATACGGAAACAGTCCATAAGTACAGTTCACACACTGCAGAGCTGATACGGAAACAGTCCATAAGTACAGTTCACACACTGCAGAGCTGATACGGAAATAGTCCATAAGTACAGTTCACACACTGCAGAGGTGATACGGAAACAGTCCATAAGTACAGTTCACACACTGCAGAGGTGATACGGAAACAGTCCATAAGTACAGTTCACACACTGCAGAGCTGATACGGAAACAGTCCATAAGTACAGTTCACACACTGCAGAGCTGATACGGAAATAGTCCATAAGTACAGTTCACACACAGCAGAGCTGATACGGAAATAGTCCATAAGTACAGTTCACACACTGCAGAGCTGATACGGAAATAGTCCATAAGTACAGTTCACACACTGCAGAGGTGATACAGAAATAGTCCATAAGTACAGTTCACACACTGCAGAGCCGATATGGAAACAGTCCATAAGTACAGTTCACACACTGCAGAGGTGATATGGAAATAGTCCATAAGTACAGTTCACACACTGCAGAGCTGATACAGAAACAGTCCATAAGTACAGTTCACACACTGCAGAGGTGATACGGAAACAGTCCATAAGTACAGTTCACACACTGCAGAGGTGATACGGAAACAGTCCATAAGTACAGTTCACACACTGCAGAGGTGATACGGAAACAGTCCATAAGTACAGTTCACACACTGCAGAGCTGATACGGAAATAGTCCATAAGTACAGTTCACACACCACACGAATGCAAGACGTTAACATGCAAATACGAATGTCCATAAGTACAGTTCACACACTGCAGAGGTGATACTGGAAATAGTCCATAAGTACAGTTCACACACTGCAGAGGTGATACGGAAATAGTCCATAAGTACAGTTCACACACTGCAGAGGTGATAGGAAATAGTCCATAAGTACAGTTCACACACTGCAGAGGTGATACGGAAACAGTCCATAAGTACAGTTCACACACTGCAGAGTGATACGGAAACAGTCCATAAGTACAGTTCACACACTGCAGAGGTGATACGGAAATAGTCCATAAGTACAGTTCACACACTGCAGAGCTGATACGGAAACAGTCCATAAGTACAGTTCACACACTGCAGAGGTGATATCGGAAATAGTCCATAAGTACAGTTCACACACTGCAGAGTGATACGGAAATAGTCCATAAGTACAGTTCACACACTGCAGAGGTGATTGGAAATAGTCCATAAGTACAGTTCACACACTGCAGAGGTGATATGGAAATAGTCCATAAGTACAGTTCACACACTGCAGAGTGATAGGAAATAGTCCATAAGTACAGTTCACACACTGCAGAGGTGATACGGAAATAGTCCATAAGTACAGTTCACACACTGCAGAGTGATACGGAAATAGTCCATAAGTACAGTTCACACACTGCAGAGTGATACGGAAATAGTCCATAATACAGTTCACACACTGCAGAGTGATACGGAAATAGTCCATAAGTACAGTTCACACACTGCAGAGCTGATACGGAAAAGTCCATAAGTACAGTTCACACACTGCAGAGGATACGGAAATAGTCCATAAGTACAGTTCACACACTGCAGAGTGATAGGAAAAGTCCATAAGTACAGTTCACACACTGCAGAGCTGATACGGAAAAGTCCATAGTACAGTTCACACACTGCAGAGGTGATTTGGAAATAGTCCATAGTACAGTTCACACACTGCAGAGGTGATAGGAAATAGTCCATAAGTACAGTTCACACCAGGATAGAATATCAAATACAGTACACACTGCAAGGAAGGAATATCCAAGTACAGTCACACACTGCAAGGTTGAAATAGTCCATAAGTACATTCACACACTGCGAGTGATAGGAAAAGTCCATAAGTCGTCAACACTGCAAGTGTAGGAAAGTCCTACATTCCTGCAGAGGATCGAAAATCCTTACAGTTCACACACTGCAGATGATGGAAATAGTCCATAGTACAGTAATGAAGTGATAGGAAATATCCATAATAAGTCACACACTGCGGTAGAAAATCCATAAGTACAGTTCACACACTGCAGAGGTGATACGAAATCCATAATACAGTACCACACACTGCAGAGGTGATATGGAAAATAGTCCATAAGTACAGTTCACACACTGCAGAGGTGATACGGAAATAGTCCATAAGTACAGCTCACACACTGCAGAGCTGATACGGAAATAGTCCATAAGTACAGTTCACACACTGCAGAGGTGATACGGAAATAGTCCATAAGTACAGTTCACACACATGCAGAGCTGATACGGAAAAGTCCATAAGTACAGTTCACACACTGCAGAGCTGATACGGAAATAGTCCATAAGTACAGTTCACACACTGCAGAGGTGATACGGAAATAGTCCATAAGTACAGTTCACACACTGCAGAGGTGATAGGAAAAGTCCATAATACAGTTCACACACTGCATTACGAAACACCTAGTACAGTTCCCACTGCAGAGTGATACGGAAATAGTCCATAAGTACAGTTCACACACTGCAGAGGTGATACGGAAATAGTCCATAAGTACAGTTCACACACTGCAGAGGTGATAGGAAATAGTCCATAAGTACAGTTCACACACTGCAGAGCTGATACGGAAACAGTCCATATAGTACAAGTTCACACACTGCAGAGGTGATACGGAAATAGTCCATAAGTACAGTTCACACACTGCAGAGGTGATACGGAAATAGTCCATAAGTACAGTTCACACACTGCAGAGGTGATATGGAAATAGTCCATAAGTACAGTTCACACACTGCAGAGTGATACGGAAATAGTCCATAAGTACAGTTCACACACTGCAGAGGTATACGGAAATAGTCCATAAGTACAGTTCACACACTGCAGAGGTGATACGGAAATAGTCCATAAGTACAGTTCACACACTGCAGAGGTGATACTGGAAATAGTCCATAAGTACAGTTCACACACTGCAGAGGTGATACGGAAATAGTCCATAAGTACAGTTCACACACTGCAGAGCTGATACGGAAATAGTCCATAAGTACAGTTCACACACTGCAGAGGTGATACGGAAATAGTCCATAAGTACAGTTCACACACTGCAGAGCTGATACGGAAATAGTCCATAAGTACAGTTCACACACTGCAGAGGTGATACGGAAATAGTCCATAAGTACAGTTCACACACTGCAGAGGTGATACGGAAATAGTCCATAAGTACAGTTCACACACTGCAGAGGTGATATGGAAATAGTCCATAAGTACAGTTCACACACTGCAGAGGTGATACGGAAACAGTCCATAAGTACAGTTCACACACTGCAGAGCCGATACGGAAACAGTCCATAAGTACAGTTCACACACTGCAGAGGTGATACGGAAATAGTCCATAAGTACAGTTCACACACTGCAGAGGTGATATGGAAATAGTCCATAAGTACAGTTCACACACTGCAGAGGTGATACGGAAAAGTCCATAAGTACAGTTCACACACTGCAGAGCCGATACGGAAACAGTCCATAAGTACAGTTCACACACTGCAGAGGTGATACGGAAATAGTCCATAAGTACAGTTCACACACTGCAGAGAGCCGATACGGAAACAGTCCATAAGTACAGTTCACACACTGCAGAGGTGATATGGAAATAGTCCATAAGTACAGTTCACACACTGCAGAGCTGATACGGAAATAGTCCATAAGTACAGTTCACACACTGCAGAGGTGATTTGGAAATAGTCCATTAGTACAGTTCACACACTGCAGAGGTGATATGGAAATAGTCCATAAGTACAGTTCACACACTGCAGAGGTGATATGGAAATAGTCCATAAGTACAGTTCACACACTGCAGAGGTGATACGGAAATAGTCCATAAGTACAGTCACACACTGCAGAGCTGATACGGAAATAGTCCATAAGTACAGTTCACACACTGCAGAGGTGATACGGAAATAGTCCATAAGTACAGTTCACACACTGCAGAGCTGATACGGAAACAGTCCATAAGTACAGTTCACACACTGCAGAGCTGATACGGAAACAGTCCATAAGTACAGTTCACACAACTGCAGAGGTATACGGAAATAGTCCATAAGTACAGTTCACACACTGCAGAGGTGATACGGAAACAGTCCATAAGTACAGTTCACACACTGCAGAGCCGATACGGAAACAGTCCATAAGTACAGTTCACACACTGCAGAGGTGATACGGAATAGTCCATAAGTACAGTTCACACACTGCAGAGCCGATACGGAAACAGTCCATAAGTACAGTTCACACACTGCAGAGGTGATATGGAAATAGTCCATAAGTACAGTTTACACACTGCAGAGCTGATACGGAAATAGTCCATAAGTACAGTTCACACACTGCAGAGGTGATTTGGAAATAGTCCATTAGTACAGTTCACACACTGCAGAGGTGATATGGAAATAGTCCATAAGTACAGTTCACACACTGCAGAGGTGATATGGAAATAGTCCATAAGTACAGTTCACACACTGCAGAGGTGATACGGAAATAGTCCATAAGTACAGCTCACACACTGCAGAGCTGATACGGAAATAGTCCATAAGTACAGTTCACACACTGCAGAGGTGATACGGAAATAGTCCTTTAAGTACAGTTCACACACTGCAGAGCTGATACGGAAATAGTCCATAAGTACAGTTCACACACTGCAGAGGTGATACGGAAACAGTCCATAAGTACAGTTCACACACTGCAGAGCCGATACGGAAACAGTCCATAAGTACAGTTCACACACTGCAGAGGTGATATGGAAATAGTCCATAAGTACAGTTTACACACTGCAGAGCTGATACGGAAATAGTCCATAAGTACAGTTCACACACTGCAGAGGTGATTTGGAAATAGTCCATTAGTACAGTTCACACACTGCAGAGGTGATATGGAAATAGTCCATAAGTACAGTTCACACACTGCAGAGGTGATAGGAAATAGTCCATAAGTACAGTTCACACACTGCAGAGGTGATACGGAAATAGTCCATAAGTACAGCTCACACACTGCAGAGCTGATACGGAAATAGTCCAAAGTACAGTTCACACACTGCAGAGGTGATATGGAAACAGTCCATAAGTACAGTTCACACACTGCAGAGGTGATAGGAAATAGTCCATAAGTACAGTTCACACACTGCAGAGGTGATATGGAAATAGTCCATAAGTACAGTTCACACACTGCAGAGGTGATATGGAAATAGTCCATAAGTACAGTTCACACACTGCAGAGGTGATACGGAAATAGTCCATAAGTACAGCTCACACACTGCAGAGTGATACGGAAATAGTCCATAAGTACAGTTCACACACTGCAGAGGTGATACGGAAATAGTCCATAAGTACAGTTCACACACTGCAGAGGTGATACGGAAATAGTCCATAAGTACAGTTCACACACTGCAGAGGTGATACGGAAACAGTCCATAAGTACAGTTCACACATCTGCAGAGGTGATACGGAAATAGTCCATAAGTACAGTTCACACACTGCAGAGGTGATACGGAAAAGTCCATAAGTACAGTTCACACACTGCAGAGCTGATACGGAAATAGTCCATAAGTACAGTTCACACACTGCAGAGGTGATACGGAAACAGTCCATAAGTACAGTTCACACTCTGCAGAGGTGATACGGAAATAGTCCATAAGTACAGTTCACACACTGCAGAGGTGATACGTGATTCCACGTCTCTCTGGTTTTGTTTTCCGTTTTAAAGCTTTGGAGATCATTTTAGCTGAACAGCCTATCATTGTCTGCACTTCTTAATATGTTTTATCCTCTCCAATCAAATTTCAATCAAAAGTGGAATAAGGGGCCCATCACACGTGGCGACGGTACCACCGATTTGTTAGGCAATGCAGGGGCGTGGCTTATCAGCACCGATATTGCCCCTGCATCGCCTAATGTAATCAGGCGATGGTGACGCCTTTTACTGGTCGCCTGGTTAGCAGTGCTCTGAAACCAGGCGGCTGATCTGGGGCGATATGTACACATCGCCCCATGTAAATGGCCGCCGGCGAACTGACAGGCGATGGGAGACATAGGCTCCCATTGTACTGCATCGCCGCTGGGGTTTTGAGACACCCCGGCAGCGATGCCGCCTGTCAGCTTGCCGGTGCATCGCCAGAGGTGTCTCCCCGTGTAAATGGGGGGTGGCGAAGCTGGCGGGGAGCCAAAAGCGTGCGCGCTCCCGCCAGTCGCCGCCGTCATCTCTGGTGAGGTGGCACCGTGTGACTGGCCCCTTACAGTTGTCAGCTGCCAGAAATTGGTTGACTCAATGCAAAATAGATGTTAACAGTTCTAAAACACTGTGGATATATAACTAAATATTAGGTTCAAAATAAAACAGAAAAAAACTGCACAGCACTCAAAGACATAGTGTTAACTGGTGCTAGCTGCGACGCTGGAACAAACAACCAGAAAAAAATTCACAGCAGCACTCAGCTACTACCAATAATGCATACATGCTAACAAGCGGTATATGAGGAAAAGATTAAAAACGTACGTTTTTTTAAAAAAAAACTCAATACTCTTATCTTTTTATTTACTGGGGTTCTTGGTACATATATTGGCCAATATCTGTTTGCTCATCAACCACGACACGGTGACCCCAGGTCTGATGAGTCCTACGCTGACATCCCTGTCCTCCTTGGCCAATATATGTACCAAGAACCCCAGAAAATAAAAAAATAAGAATATTGAGTTTTTTAAAAAAAACATGTTTTTAATTTTTTCCTCATATATCGCTTGTTAGCATGTGTGCATTATTGGTAGTAGCTGAGTGCAGCAGTGAATTTTTTTCTGGTTGTTTGTTTGAGCGTCGCGGCTAGCACCAGTTCACACTATGTCTTTGAGTGCCATGCAGTTTTTTTCTGTTTTATGTCTTATATATGTGGAGTTGCTGGCTCCATGTCTGCAATTAGCACCCTCATCGCCCCCAGGTGGTCTGAGGTTGAGATGATGTCCACCCACTTAGAAGTGGGACAGGGAGGACAAGGAGGACAGGGATGTCAGCATAGGACTCATCAGACCTGGGGTCACCGTGGTGTGGTTGATGAGCAAACAGACATTGGCCAATGTATGTACCAAGAACCCCAGAAAATAAAAAAATAAGAATATTGAGATTTTTGAAAAAAACGTAAGTTTTGTACACGGCAACAAAATGTAACAATGTGTCCATGATTTCACTGCAATCAGTGAGTTGCAAGTGAAATTGCATGCAATGTTGCGACGTGTAAAGGTACCCTTAAAGATTTGCAATAATTGGGGGCCCTGTTGGAGCTTTCGCATCGGCGCCTTTGGGCCTGAAGTTATACCACTGATTAAAAGGATATTGGTCTATGAGGCTGCTGAGTTCAGGTCAAGACACCCGTGGACAGACCTTATATTACAGTCTGTATTTGGATCGTGACACGTGGCTGTGTGAAGCTCTGTGATATACCCATTTAAGTTCTTTAAGTTTAAGCTTCATTGCTCCTTCTCTTTCTTAACTTTAGCTGCTGAATGACAACTATATTAAAAAGACTTTTAACAATAAGACTGTAAGACATTACCCAGCTGTTCATCTCAAAGCTACCGTAGTTTGTTTTTATTGATAGCAGAAAGGGAGGAAATACAGCAGACCGTCCATCATTTCCTATCTCAGATTTTGGTACTAACAGCCATTTCCCAAACTAAAAATAGGGGGGAGAATCAACCATCGCAGCCTTAGGCCATGTGCCGACGCTACTTTTTGGGTGCAGAAATTTTTTGCACCAAAAATGCTGCTAAACTGCAACCTGTGGCAGAAAAATGCACTGCAAAATGCATGCGATTTGGTACGTTTTTGATGCATTTTTTGTCATGCTTTTTTTTCACTATTGATAATGCCTGGGAGGGCTGAAAAACACACCAAAGAATTGACATACTCATTCTTATGTCCTGACCATAAACTGCACCAAAACTGCAAGGAAAAAAAACATCATTGCCACAGCACTTCAGAATTTCCATAGACTTCCTTGGGGGAAGGATAGACATTCAGGTCTGTGACAAAGGGTGACAAAAAACGCATCAAACATGCATTAAAAAAATTCACCGTCGGCGCATAGCCCAAATGTCTCTCTGGCTATGGGTGACAATTTTATTACATGATCAAGGCATAATTTGCAATTCTCTAATGCACCATTCTCCACCAACACATCTGGCCAGAGAGCTCCCTGGAATATAGCAATAGCATGTGCAGCCATTTTTGCAATATGGAGGAGGCATACACTTGTATGGATTCGCCATGATTGAAACAAAGAGACTAAGGCCCAGTTACACATAACGATATCGTTAGCGAGATCGTTGTAACTGTGATGCTACAACGATCTCCCCAGCGATGTCGCTATGTGTGACATCTAGCAGCGATCAGGCCCCTGCTGTGAGGTTGCTGATCGATGCAAATGGCTCAGGACCATTTGTTGATGGTTGGTCTCCTGCTGGTCAGCACGCATCGCTGCGTGTGACCGTGAGAAACCAGCCATCAGTGACTTCACAGGGCTGGTAACCATGGTAAATACTGGGTATCTAGGCAGCATGCGCTGCCTGGATACCCGATGTTTATCATAGTTAACAGCCTCCTCCCTGCTTAGCGCTGCCTGTAAGCAGGGAGGACGCTGGTAACTATGACACACACCGGGTATCTAGGCAGTGCGCGCTGCCTAGATACCCGGTGTTTACCAGGTGTTTACAGGCAGCGCTAAACAGGGAGGACGCTGGTAACATCGCCTTCAGCGATGTGGGAGGTGGCTCCCAGGTCCCTGATTGCTGGGGAGATCTGCCTGTTTGACAGCTCCCCAGTGATCAGGTAACGATGCTCCAGCAATCCCGGCAGGTCAATTATCGCTGTCGTTATCGCTGGAGCGTCGTTGTGTGTGACAGGGCCTTAATTTACTGCCATACAAAATAGCTATTTGTTGAATTTCTCTGTGTACTTACTGGAGTTGGGGAACACTGCTCTGCAGTATATGGTTTCCTCTTACCCACTTTTTGGTACTGTTCATAGCCAGGAGCTCAGGGGATTCATTTCCACACTGTATACATAGTTATACAATCAACAATGTGCCTTTGCCCCTTAGTGACTGAAGAGCAATGGATGAAGTTGATTCCCTCCCTTGCACCCTCGTTGAGTGTTTGGGGGCACTACCTTCCCCACAAAATATCTTTTTTCTGTAAATAACAAGTTAGTCCAACCCTTAATGCTCCATCAATGGTATTTAAGGCTAGGGTCACACAGCCTAGCCATTTTGCTTCTGAATCGTTTTTAGTGATGAAAATTTCTTTTTTTTGTAAAACAACTAAAAACGGATCCATTAACGGATGATGCAATTAGGTGCCCCTGCGTTATTCAAAAACGGCCATACGGTTTTCCTGGGCTCAAAAAAAACGTTGCTAGCAACCTTTTTGGGTGCAGTAAAAAAAGGCATGCGTTTTTTAAACAAAGGGCCTTATGGGAAACGCATGCGTTAATGCATGGTACATATAGGTACCATACGTTAACGCATATGCGTTTTTGGGGAAAAAATGACTACGTCACAAAAATGGCCAGGAGCTCAGGAGACACTATTGGCACCTAAAAAAAACAGATCTGTTTTTCAGAAGCCACAAAATCGCAGATTCCTCTGTGTGACCCTTGCCTCACTTCCATTCATCTGTACAGAGTGGAGAGGTGCCCCTTTCTCGGAGTGCCACAGATGTGGTGCCAAGGAGGCTGATTTCCCACACTGTGGGCTCGCTCAGACTGGAAAAGATTCATCCAATACTGACATTGGCTAAGAATCAGCCCTACTCAAGAAAAGGATTTGTGTTGGCATTTTACATGGGTTATTGATCGTCCGGACAATCATTGTTGATCATGGCTCAATGCACAACAACCCAGCGATAATATAGCAGATGCTAAAATGCTGGAGTGACATTGATTGCATAGTTTATGGAAGCATAACAATTGTCATTAATTGGCAGCTCATCTGACTATAATACTAAAAGTATTCCAGGGGAGAGCAAACATTGTATGAACCACAATCATGAAAGTAAACAAATATTGATCGATTCCTATATCCCTGATTGATGCTCCCTTGTGCTTGTGATCAAGGATTTGCTGTCTTAATTCCATGGTGCTTAACATGAAAGGGGTTACATACAAAATATATAGTTTAAAGTAAACAAATTAACAATTGCAGACTGGCAGGGCCGGCGTTAGGGGGGGGCAGACTGGGCAGTTGCCTAGGGCCCCCACTCTCTTAGGGGCCCCCAAAGGAGCTGAACTGAAAATAGCAATAAAACAGTGAAAAAAAGTAAAAATACACATATTTGGTATCGCTGCGTTCGTAGGAATCTAAGCTATCAATATATGAAGTAAATTAATCCAATTGGTAAATGGCGTAATGGGAAAAAAAAAACGCCAGAATTATGTTTTTTAGGCCACCACGTTGTTACAATAAAATGCAATAAAGGCGATCAAAATGTTGTATCTGACTCAAAATGGTATCAGTAAAAATGTCAGCTCAGGGCACATAAAGTAAGCCCTCACATATCTATGTATCTTCAAAAATTAAAACATCATGGGTCTCGGAGAATAAAAAAAAAATATTTTTTTTTTTTTACAAATTTCTGTTTTTTTTTTTTTATGATTGAAATAAAAATGATGTTCAGTATGTTCTTATTCTGACCTAGATAATCAACTCATGAAGTCACTCTTACCATATAACTACGGCCTGTTCCACATCTAAGGTTGGTGTGCGTTTTGCTAAATTTGCCTTTCTAGCCGTTTTTACCGCTAAAACGCATTAAAAACGCTAGCGTTTTTTCCCCCATTGATTTCAATGGGAACGCATGTAAAAATGCATGCAAAACGCATGTGCATTTTCAAAAACGCAAAACGCATGCATTTTTGCGAACGCAGCACAAAACGTCTTCCCCGATGTTTTGGGCAGCGTTGGCAAAAACGCATGCGTTTTCTGTTTTTGAAAACGCACATGCGTTTTTACATGCGTTTTTGCATGTGTTTCCATTAAAATCAATGGGAACAAAAACGCATGCGTTTTGATGCGTTTTTGCGGTAAAAACGCATGGAAATGCAAATTGAGCAAAATGCAGCAAAGCGTTAGATGTGAAAGTGGCCTGAGCATTTAGGGCCCACTTTAACCTTTTGCCTAGGGCCCCACTTTACCTAAAACCGGCCCTGCAGACTGGTACAGAGGAGAGAACCCTTGTGGACTTATATTCTATTGAACAATGGAGAAGAGACAGTAGATTGGGGGCGTAGCAGCTCCAGGGATAGTGAGGTGGCAGTTCCAGAGTTGGTGAGGCTGCAGCTCCGAGGGTGAGGAGGTAGTCATTCCAGTGGTGGTGAGGCTGCAGGTCCAGGTGTAATGAGGTGTCACTCCTGTGGTGGTGAGGCTGCAGCTCTGATGGTGGTGAGGCTACAGCTTCAAGGGTGGTGAGGTGGTCATTCCAATGATGGTGAGGCTACAGCTCTGCTGGCGGTGAGGCTGCAACTCCAAGGGTACTGAGGTGGTTACTCCAGTGGTGGTGAGGTTGCAGCTACGATGGTGGTGTGGCTGCAGCTCCAGGGGTGCTGAGGTGGTCACTCCGGTGGTGGTGAGGTAGCAGCTCTGGTGGTGGTGGTGAGGCGGCAGCTGCCGGTGGTGGTGAGGCTGCAACTCCAGTGGTAGTGATGGTTGTGATGAGATGGCAGAGTGGTCATTGCTGGCTGTAGCTTTCATGAAAAGATGGGTTTTCAGGCTCCATTAGGATCTGCGCGTGGTGGATAAACATATGTGTTGGGGCGCAGAATTCCAAAGGATGGGGGATATTCGGGAGAAGTCTTGGGGGTGATTGGGTGAGGAACTAATTATTGTGGAGGAGAGGAGGAGGTCTTGGGAACGTCAAAGGTCTTGGGATATTAGTTCGGAGATATAGATATGTATTAATTATATTATATGTCTTCTGCACTGCCAGGTTCAGACAGTGCTATAAGCACATACGAGGTGCACATCATTCATGTTCAATACCCTTTACATTTGGTTATGGAATTTACAATGAAACTAAATTTCATTACAAACAAGCAATATCTGTGTTTAGCAAAGTGATCCAACACCGCAAGAAATGTAAGCAACGAGCGCGACTGTAACTTCATAATTAGTGGATTACAATAATTTATCACAAATAACTCAAACATATGACACAGTGGCTAAAATATTTTCACTTGTGCGGCGCTGTTGTTCATTATTTGTAATATACCTAAGCAATGCACTAATTTGCCAAAATTGCACTTAAAGTAAAGCTATGTCCACTTTAAACCTTGTATTAGTAAAGTGAATGGAGATGTGATGATTTCAGGATACTGCCACATTCCTGCCTGCTTTCTCAATCTGCACAATACAGGCTGTACACAAGTAACTTGTACTGGTAGCTGACTGCCAAAATCTTGATTAACAGATAATGTAAAGATCCCCTCTCACCAGGTCCAAAGTTGCTCATTTTTGTTCTTATATTATTGAGTCATTTTTTTTTTATTCGCCATCTTGTTCTTGAGATATGGATATTTTAATTTAGTGCTTTTGTTATGGTCTATGCCAAGGGGGTGCGCCAAAGGAATTTCTGGGGCGTTTCCTTTGGCTGCTATGCATAATTACCCATATCTGTGTATGGCATATAAAAAGTAAAAAAAAAAGTGAATATTAGAGGAAGCAGCGGCAATACAATAAGAGCAAGAATGGATCAACAGGTTCTAATTAAAGGGAATCTGTCACGTGGATAAAGGCTATGATATAGGGTTAATCTGCAGGTTAATAGCATTCTGAACCTACCCGGCCCCTGCACATTAAACCCCGCTGTCAGGAGGACACAAACCATAATCCTCCCAGCAGTGTTCCAGCTTCAATCATGGGACAGCCCTGGTGGGGGATCTCTGTGTGTAGAGAACGATGACTGTAACTGAGCCCCCCACTGACTGATAGCCTCTAATCCAGAGCTGCTGTCAGTCAGTGCGGGGGGCGGTTACAGCTGACACTCTCCATACGCAGAGCAGAGACAATACCCGCGTTGGCACCGCCCCCATGACTGAATCTGGAAGACTACTTTGAGGATTAAAGTTTGTTTCCTCCTGACAGCGGGGTTTAATGTGCAGGGGCCGGGTGGGTTCAGAATGCTATTAACCTGCAGATTAACCCAGTATCTCCAGGTTAATAGCTTTCTTCCACATGACGGGTTCCCTTTAGGGCCTCATTCAGATGGCCATTTGAATTTGTACTTTTTTTTTTGCATATGCGAGAAAAGAACTGTTTTCCATCAGTGTGCTGGATCCTATTTTAAGCCATTTTTCGTTGTGCGTCCATTTTTACCTTCATTGTAAATATTGTTTTTTTCTCAAATGCAATTTTTTTTTTTTTTACCCTAAAAAGCAATTTCACACTGACAGAGTTGCACATGGAGCCAATCACGTTCACTGTTTGCAGACATAACTGGTGAATGGGCGAGTTTGATCTGTCACTCAGGACAAAAACAGGCATGACAAACAGTGAGGTGGGGCTGGGAATAAAGACAAGGAGGCAAAGGCTTGGGAAGTGCTATGACTCTCCCAGAGCACTTAAGTCTCATTTGAATATGAATTAAAAATATGCCAATATTACATTTAGACAGTCTGATTTTTTTGAGGGGAGGGCAGTGATGTATTATTCTGACATGTTCCCTTTAATTGCAACATTGTTTCCTAATTCCTCTTAAGCAGAATTATCGCCTTATACAGTGCAAATATTGTTCAGGACTGGTTTGAAGGACAAAACAAAGAAGTCAAGGTGCTGGCTTTGCTCCAAACTCCCCAGATCTCTATTCGATCAAGAATTGTGTTTTAAAATTCACAGTGTTTAGCATTTCTAGGGGTTAAATGACTAAAGGGTAAATCTCCCCCAAAATAAGTTATCTTCTATCAAGAGAATAACTTAATACACCACTGCAGCATTATTTTTTTTAGTTCAGTGCCGGAGTGCTGCTATATATCTAAGTCCCCTGCCCATTGTCTTATACTCACCTTCCAGTGGCTTCACCTCTTTCCAGTGTCGGTCCAGTCAGTCTTCGGCGATTTGTGACCTGTCAGCAGCTCCAGTGCTTCATGGAGCGCGTTGGGAGTCACAACAATGCAAATCTCTTTACTGTGCCATTTTTGTGGTATTTCTGAGGAAGGGGCTCATCCCGAAATGCGTAGAATAAATACCACCTGATGAATTCACACAACCTTTGAATTTGGAATTATTTGGAGTGGGAGTGTGTCTATTAGTCTCTTTTCTCCTATCTGCAACAATGCAAATCTCTAACGTACCGTCACACCTGGCGATATCGGCGGCAATTTTTTTAGGCAACACTGGGGTGTGGCCTATCGCCACCAACATCGCCAATGCGTTGCCTAATGTGAATGGGCGAAGGGCGACGCATTTGAGTGGTTGCCTGGTTTCACAGCAGCGCTCTGAAACCAGGCGACCACTCTGGGGCGATATGTACACATCGCCCCATGTAAATGGGGGACGGTGATCTGCCAGGTGATGGGAGCCATAGGCTCCCATGTTAATGCATTGCCGCTGGGGTTTTTAGACACCCCAGCGGCGACATCGCCTGGCAGATCGCCGGTGCGTCGCCGGAGGTGTCGCCGCATGTAAAACATGCAACGGCGACGCTGGCGGGGCGCCAGAAATGTGCGCGCTCCCGCCCGTCATCGCCGACATCTCCGGCCACGTCACCTGGTGTGACGTGGCCCTAAGAACCTTGTTCTGGCTCTCATAGAGATGCATTGAGAGCTTCTGAAGTAACTTCTGACTTCCGGCCAATCAAAAGTTAAAGACTCAAGATGGTGCAGCGGTAAGAGGTGAAGACACTGGAAGGTGAGTATGTGACTGGGGCAAGGGACCTAAATTTGAAGCACTACTCCAGTGCTGAAAATAAATACACTAGAGTGGTGCTTTAAAAATTAGTTGCCAATCCAATGGATCACTAGAGCCACCAGTAATCCCTAAATCTAGGCTTTTGAAATCCTAGAATCTGTCCCCGTAGCCTCATCCTGGATGTGCAACCTTTTCTCCATTTATTGCCTATGGGACTAGAGGCTGCACTCTGCAGTCCTGTAGACAAGATCCCAGTGGTGGGACCCCCGTTATCACACATTGTTATATCCAGTCAGCGGCCACTATTGGGCTGCAGTTTTGACATTTCCTCGGATGTGCAGGTTTTGTCTGAGAGAAGTGTAATAGAAACAGCCCATTAGTGACCTCTGATTGGCTTCAGTGCTTTAATGCCATAACAAGTGAGTTTTCAGCAGACTCAGACTCAACAACTCTGGAAGGTGTCTGTTGTTTCTATTTGACACTACAGTATACAGTATTAAAGAAGTGGTTGTCCAAATAGTAGACATGTGACAGATGCAGCAGCGCCGACCCCTATGGGAAAAAGTGCCGGCCTTGTTGCGTAAGGAATTGACATATCAATTCTTTTTACGCCAATGCTTTTGCCTATAAAAGCGCTGTGTAAAAATATGCAGTGTCTGAATTGCAAACTGAATTTTCCATTCACTTTGCTGGCAGACAAAAGGCACATTGCGCATTTTTGAGAAGCGCTCGTAAAAGAGCGCTCAAAAATGCACAATGTGTGAACGTAGCCTAAGAGTAAGTGATCCAGTACCCATTGTAATACCCTGTTGGCAGCAGATCATTCAGGATACTTTCAAAGCGTGTTGACAACAGAACAGAGCTTTAATTAGCAACAAACAGGTACAGATATGACAGGCTTTGCGGAATCAGGAATATACATATCTTAAGTGTCTCTGTGCAGCATCAGAATGCTGCTTCTCCTCTGGTACACAGACACTTGAAACTGAGTACACTCACATGGTCCTTCCTGTGTGTGAACCTCTGGGAGTATTTTTTTTAATCTAACTTTATAGACAATGCACAAACCTAGCAATAGAACACTTACATACCCAGGAATTGAGTTGTTGCACTAAACATATTCCAACACCCCCAGTCAACAACTACTTATCCTGTTAGTCCCATTGTGGTTTTGAAGTCCTCAAACTTGGCTCTTGGCTATGGTTTTGCCATACCATCAGGTAACATCTTGTCAGACTCGCAATAAACAAACTCTAGTACACCTCGTTCCACTAAGTCACGTAAGTGGTGATGTTTAACGTCAATGTGCTTAGTCCTTGCACTAATCTTCTCACTGCTGGCAAGTTTAATACATCCTTGGTTGTCCTCATATACAGAAGTGCCCCCACTGCTTGTCTGTAATTCTCATTACTGGAGTTTTGACGAACCTTTGGCTTCTGAGAGCACTTTTTCCTTGCCATGACTGTGACTCTGGTTCAGGAAGTGTTCTGACCATATAAGAAAGGCATCTAGCTGGGATACTTTTGTTTGGTCTTTCTGATCCCTGACTGGAGGTTGACTTGGTTCTTCTGTTTCTTCCTTGCTGGCTTCAGAGCTTATCCAGACTTCAGTGTTTTCTTTTTCAGGGTCTGGGGTAGGTGATTGAAATTCTTGTTCTTGTTTCTTGGCTTGAATGACTAGTGTAACTTCATGGAATTTGAGGGAAACAAAGTTCTCATCAATCACTACATCTCTGCTGATTGTTACTGTGTTGGTCTTTGGGTGCAGGATTCTGTATCCCTTTTAAGTTTCGCTCTAGCCCACCAGGACTCCTTGCCTTGCATGTGATTCCCACTTGGTACGTTTTTCTTTGGGAACTGTAAGGTAGAGAGCCGGAGGACTCGCTTGCTGCATAATGACCCCAACACATGTGTATAATTTTTCCAAATGTCTACCCGTTTATTTCTCGCCAGCATCAATAACCGGGGTAGTACATTTAACATTTAACACAAACATGTCACATAATACATTACTTTCCACATTACAGTACATAGAATATTGCACATATACATTTACGGTAACCCGGGACCTGTAACCACGACTCTTTCCCCATTGGAGCTCTATCAACCGCTCCCGTGATGATCACGGCCTCCGGCCTATCTTTACATTTACAATACATTTATAATAAACACATTAGTTACATATCAACGATGACCCCTCTGTGTTCAGAACAGGGATTGAGCAACCTGAGTACCGGGTATGTCATGTATCCCCAAGGGGCTCCTTCCTGAACGCATCTCAACCTACGTCCCGGTCAGAGTCCACCTGGTTCAACCATGGTGTTCCCACTCTAGGAGCCCTTTTTAACCCCTGCTTCTGACCTTTACTACATACGCCTCAACGGGACCTGTGGGTCCCAATGGCGGTTCCAGCCGCCCGGCTTTAGTTACCCAGCACAATGACATAACCTTAACCCGTAGTCAGGACTCTTGCCTGACCAGGACCTTACATACCACATGTGATCCATCCTACTATATTCATGGACCACAAGCCTCTTCACCCCGCTCACAGCCCTTCATAATACATCCATGGACTTTGGCTCCTCCATGACCATAACAGGGACCTGGTCAACCGTAGAATCCGGGCTAAGCACGCGTCACCCTGGCCTACTCACCATGGTATGGGTCACCAGTCGCCACCAAACCTCCATCTCATGGCAGGTCTCCAGGTCGACGACTGTACCCTGCGTCTGAGTAGCACCCTTCCGGATCAGCCATGGTTACCCTTCTAGGAGCCTTTGTGACCCCTGTCTCTGGCCACAGGTACATACACACTATTGAAGGACGGGTGCCTCCTGCATGCAGCAAGCAAGCCTCCCTCTAGTCCACCAGGGACGGAACGCCTTCAATTTATCATCCATACTGGCTTGGTCACTCTCCCCCACAACATTATCCATGGCTCTTACACATAGGCCATCGTCTCTCATTCAGGGCACTGTTACCTAAGCCCTTACATACATCTACGGGTCCTTTACCGACTGCCTAGTCGGACCCAATGGCGGTTATGCCTGCCTGGCATGATACACACGCAGCTCACTTCATTACATGGGAACTGCCGTCTTACCGGGCACGGATCCGGGTATCGCTACCTGAGGTAACGGGTTGGCCAAGCCTCCCCACGGGCTCCTTCCTGGACATGTTTCACCCCATGTCCAGTCCAGCGTCCACCAGGTCAACCACGGCTTCCCCACTCCAGGTGCTGTAACGACCCCGGTCCTGGCTAACGGCATGGAGCTAGCATGCTCCCTTCACCATCTCTCAGCATGGTGGTATAGGCTATCACTCAGTCCCTCGCACAGACTGGATCTGCATTTCTCTCTGGTCTGAGCTGATCTCACACAAGTCTGTGTTCTCCCAATCACTCAGCTGGCAGGCTCTTATCGTGCCTGCCACTCCCACATGGACACACCCACTTGGCTGCTAGTAATCAGCTCCTCTAGTTCCTATACAGCTGCTCATCTCTGTGCCTGATCTTTACAGCTTTCACACAGCTTATTTTGACTCCCTGTGTTCCGGGTTGGTTCACACAGTACACCCAATGCTCTAAGCCGCTCATTGATCTCAGGAGCCATTCACTGCCGCTCATTAGGCTCATGAATCCTTCATACATTGACATACAGGTGCCGGACATGATTATACAACACACCTACGGTACAACCTGGCTCATGTGCACAGGATCCTATACTGATCCTGCATGTGATGCGCCCCGGCCATGGGGACATGCCGGCGGTGCCTCACAGAACATACACAAATGCTTGGCTTTCAAATATCCTGAGGTGCTTCAGGTTAGGGTTTCGTAGTTCCATACCTCATATGAAGTTTTATTTGTGGATTTACCTGGCAGTCTGTTTTGAAGATAGCAAAGTGTCATGATGGCTTCTCCCCAATACGTTGTAGGTAGATTCGCATCAAACAACATACTTCTTCCACTTTCACAGAGAGTGCGGTTCTTTCTCTCTGCAATGCCATTCTGTTCTGGATTGTATGGAATGATAGTCAGGGACGGTTTTGGGCAAAGTGGGGCTCTGGCAAAAGGTTAACAATGGCCCTAAATGCTCAAATAGTGCACAATCACACTAGACATTTTTGTAAGGCGGCGTCACACGCTACAATAGTAGCATATCGTTAGCGATCACGTGCACGCGCGACGCTACGATATCCTCATCACGGTAGCGTCACACAGGCAGACCACCACGATGTGGACCGCGGATCGCTGGTAATATGTACACATCGGGTTATAGGCGCCGCGCGGCGCTTAGTAACCCACGTTTACATATACCATCTCCAGCTAGGCTCTGCCGGGAGTCTTCTCGTGGGTCACACACCACGATGAGCGATTGGACAAGGTTTATCGCTTGATATGAGCTCGCTCTCATATCTGCGATTCAGTGCGTTTTTTTCTGCAATGCATCTATTCTGGATTGTATAGATGACGTCAGGATTTTTGCAAAGTGGGGCTCTGGCAAAAGGTACAATGCCTAAAGCCATATGTGCACAATCACACTCAGACATTTTTGTTACATTTACAAGTGCCAACTTCAGACTGGCAAATGAGCGCAATCTATAATATTCAAGTCATTTAGCGCTTGTTTCCAGCCTTTTTGCACAGGATGATGAAGAATGATGGATACAGAGCAATCACCGGTAGAGCAATCTGCCCCTACAGTATCATGTTATCAGCAGAACTTCTGCAGTTTGCAGCAGGGGATGTGCTGCCAAGAGCAAAGATTTTGGTTCCTCCATAAACATCCAATCACCCGATGATGAGCAACATTTTGCTGGGCGATTGCGACATGTTTATACCTATGAACTCTTGTCTGTGCTGGTGGGATTTATAAATGTAGATGTTACATACACGCAACACACGGTATGTGACACAAACACTATATATTACATGTATGCACCGAGCACACACACATAGACACACACGTATACACCGAGCACACACACATGGACACACACGTATACACCGAGCACACACACATAGACACACACGTATAACCGAGCACACACACATAGGTCAGGTTCACACATACAAATCAGTTTTTTAATCCCTTAGAAAAATGGATCCGTTTTTCTAAGGGTGCCATTAGTGTCCCCTGAGGTCCTGGACATTTTTGGCAAATTTTGGGACTTACCGTAGTCATTGTGAACCTGGCCATAGACACACACATCCATTCCCATCATTGTCTGTCTGTGTCACACAGAACGGCTCCTCCAAGTTGCTCTAAGCACTTATCCTCTGTCCAAGAGATGAGGATTGTGAACACGGGACTCCTTCTATTGATTAAAAATTACCTACAAGTGTTTAATAAAACTGGTTTTACAAACTGTAGAGTCAGTAAGAAGAATGTTTCCATAGGATCATCTACTTAAATGCCATCTTTAACAAGATCTGCTATATTCTTAATATTATAAAAAAAAATACCTTTGAATTAAGCCCCATCCTGTTGTCTTGTATTGTTCTGGGGTCACTAGTGGAAATGTTGACCTTAAAGAAGTTGTCCAGAATTCTATAAACATGACTGATTTCTTTCAAAAACAGCGCCACCCCTGTCTACAGGTTATGTGTGATATTGCAGCTCAGGTCAATTGAAGGGAATGGGCCTATGCTGTAATACCACATGCCACCTGTACACAGGGGAGGTGCTGTTTTTGAAAGAATGTATTAAAGTTTTATTAATCCTGGACATCCCCTTTAATGTATCGTAAGTTCTGCTTTATAACTGTCTACAAATTTAAGAATTAAAGAGGTCCCCTAACTTTAATTACAGCCATCATGAACATGTGAAGACTGAAGCCTGCGGGGGCCGCTCCTGCCGCTATTATATGGAAATGACAAGGATTTTATAACTTTTACCACTGAGCGATTTTTCGTTTTTTTTCCTCCGCTTCTTCCAAGAGCCATAACATTTTTATTTCTCCTTCCACATAGCCGTACAAGGGCTTGTTTTTTTGCAGGATGAGTTGTACTATTGAATGACATCCTTCATTCTACCACATAATGTACTGGAGAATAAGAATAAAATTCCAAGTGCTTTGAAATTGTAAAAAAAGTGTGAAATGTTTTTTTTTTTTAGTTTTTTATTTACTATGTTAATTTTATGGTAAAAGTGACTTCACAGACTGATTATCTAAGTCAGAATAAGCAGATACCGAACAGTTTTTTTATTTCAATGATAAGAAAAACCCAGAAATTTGTAAAGAAAATAAAATTTGCTTTATTCGGCATTTTCCAAGACCCATGATGTTTTCATTTTTCAAAATACAGGGCTATGTGAGGCTTACTTTTTGTGCCCTGACCTGCAATTTTACTGATACCATTTTGAGTCAGGTACAATATATTGATTGTCTTTTATTATAATAATATGGTAGCCCAAAAACATAATTCTGGCGTTTTTATTTTTTTCCCATTATGCCATTTACTAGTTGGATTAATTTACTTCAAATATTGATAGCTTAGATTCTTATGAGTACAGCAATACCAAATGTGTATTTGTACATTTTGTTTTACTGTTTTAATGCTATTTTCAGTGTAGCTCCTTGGGGGCCCCCAAGAGAGTGGGGGCCCTGGGCAACTGCCCAGTCTGCCCCCTTCCTTAACGCCGGCCCTGATAATCAATACAGACATGATTGGGGGAGTTTTGAGCACAGCCCTGACCTCAACCCTATCTCAGACACCCTCTAAACTCTGATAGAAATCCTTTCCCAAAGCGCGGGAAAGGATGAAAGTGAGGAGTTAGTTTGATATTTCACTTTCATCTATAGAGTTATATTGCATTTTTTTTATCTATCTGCAGTCTACAGCTGTGTCCTCTAGGGGGCGACAGTCACTTGTGTTGCATATTTTCTTGCAGAGCGGCCCGCCTTGTCTACCAGCTGGGCGTCATTAATAGGCTGCTTTCTGACTTTATGCCTCACTCTTGGAGTGGCTGCCGCCCTGTAGTGATTTCATGTCCAGTGATACCACCTATCTCCTCCTTGTGGCACGGCTGGTCGCTGGTGCCACAACCGCCCCCGTGTCAAGGTTGTAGGGGATGGTGCATCAGTGTTGAGAGATATGGGTTGCTTCTGAGGTGGCTGATAGTATCCTGCTAAATGCAATGATATTTATAAGAGGCCAAAATTTGGTGAGTTTTTTTTTTCTATTTATTTATTCTATGTACCAATTCGGTGATTTTTTTTCCCGGGGTTGGCAAGTCAACTTCTGGCATCATGAACAGGATGCGAGCAGCCCAGTGAATCCGGGTCTAGTGCACTTTGAACTTTTCAGAGACTGTACATGCTTTTTGAAAATGGCGACTGCGGAGGACTAACGCTATGTGCTGACCCGGGGGCGTGCCTCGTCCCTCCATCATGTGATGGGCCCTCATAAGGCGTGAAAGAGCAGGCTCGCCCTAAGTGCCAGCAGAAAACCAAGGGGGCCTGCTCGAGACAATAGTAACTCCGCCTGAGGGGAGGAGTGGTGACCGGAAGGGTGAGGTCGACAGACGAAAAAGAGGGCAGAAGACGAGAGAAGAGAAAAGGAGCGATGCGAGCAGCAATAATGCAATGGTGTCCAAAGATTCAACGGGTCTGGTAGACGGGAAACCCGATACAGGTGACACACCCCTATAGGGCCTTAGGATACTCGGTACTGGGCTTTGAGGCTTCATCACGGGAATCACAGGGACCGAGACCCGACTCCGTGACCCTGGTGGTGTCATTAACAGTTCAGTGTGAGTGTATCTCTTTCTTAGGGAAGGTCATTTGGCGTGGAGGGTTAATTTTGGGATGGAATGTCTGGACCTGTGGATTCTTGTGTTTTTTCGTCATGCCACCAACAGGTTGCAGCTATAGATGGCTGCCGCTGCACAACAGTTCTCCTAGGGGCCAATGGTAGGGAGGCAGCAATGTACTCAAGCCCTCTACAAGTAGGGCTGACCCCCAGGGCAGCTAGAGGTACCTGAGTGAGTTGGTAGTGGTGTTTCTGTTGCTCTCGACGTGTTAAGAAAGTCCACAGACACAGCAGGGTGCAGTCTTCAGGTCTTTTACTCACAGTCTTTGTGTAACAGCCCACTGAGCACTGGGTTCTTGGACACAGGGATCCAGCTACTCCCAGGTAGTATGATGGTTCGTAACCGGCACCCCTTCTCTTTCCTTTCTCTGCCGTCTCACACTGCGCTTGCTTCTCCCTCCTGCCTTGCGCCTTGCCACACAGAGCTCTGAGCCAGTAGCTGTGAGCTTTTTCTTAGGGGTTGACCTGCAGTATCTCCCCTTAGCCCTATGGTTGCCAACTTTTCAGCAGATGTGCGCGGTTGTCGACTGTGGTCCCCATGGAAGTTCCACAGCCTCTACGTTGCTAGCTGAGCCTGGTCTGTCTTCTCCACTAGTCTTGGGGTTCCCAGTGCCCCTTTCTTTGGCCTGGTCCCTGCACTTGCCTGTGCCTGAAAATGGATACGAGTCCCACGGGTGGATTGCTCACTTCCCGTGCCTCTGGGACCCCCTCTTCCTCCTGGAACCACCTATTTCTTGTCTCTGCTCCTCAGCCTGACCTCAGGACAGGCTCCCACTAGCTCCAGTCCTCTGAACACTTCTCTCAAGTTATTTTCCATCTGTGACTGGTTTTCTTTCTCTAGCTCCCCTTCAACTCCACTCTCACTGTCCCGCTGTTCTTCTCGCTGTTATCTAGCGGTCTCTCCTCTCTGGTGTTCAACTGTCTCTCCTCCTTTCTAGATTATTCCCGCTCTATTTATACCCTTTGTCACGTGTCCCACGTCAGCTACGTGTGTTCTTCCTGCCCTCACTCCTTCCCAGGTACTCCCTCTAACTACTTCCTCTCCATCCATCCCCGCTACAATGGTTCCTAGTGCATGGCCTGGGTGTCCCGGTACCGGTCTGTACCCCCCTTACCCGTGGGTGGGATACCACACCCTAACAGGGGTGCAGCACCTCTGTGGCAACTGGATCCGCAGGGACGCCACACAGGTGTCCCCGGGGAAGCAGAGGGGAGCGCAGGCCTGTCACTGCCGGCATGCCCGGAGTTTTGGAACGCCGCCCTGAACGGCCTGAACCAGCAGCTGCACCGGGCTCAAGTGTGGGCTTTAATAGCCTGGAGGAGCCAAACGCTGGCAAAGCTAGCCAGAGAGGAGGTGGCATCGAAGACCCTAGAGCTGCTGGGAACAGTGGTAGAGGACGCGCTGCCAGAGGAGAGTGAGTTGACTGCCCCAGCTGAGGCAGCAGCCCTACCAGCCCCGGGACTAAACATGCAGGCCCTGTCCCAATAGCCCAGGCCAGGAGCAGAAGGATGCAGGCAGTGCGACAAAGGGGAGAAGAGTGCTACCGCGACCCTGCCAAAAACCGGACACTGAGCCCTCGATGAAATCCGCAAAGGTCAGCACACAGTAGCTCCACTGGGTGCAGCAGCAGGAGGAGCTGTTCAGACTGCAGGTGGCGGCAAGGACAAAGGAGATGCATGTAGAGGACAACCCCGAGGCCCGAGGATCAAATGACTACTGGCACCAAAGACAAGCCGCTGAGGAGGAAGAGCGACGACAACGGCAGGCCAGGTGGTGGGCACAGGAGGAGGCCAATCTGGAAGAGAAGGACATTGAGTCCTATTTACCTAAAGGACACCCGGGTGAGGATTGTACCCAGGAGATGAGGTGAGCTACACCAGGCATATGGGACATAGGAGATGGTATGTCCTCCGCGTGTATTGGGTGTCGTCTCCCAAAGCAGCCCCAGAACTGCCATAAACTGCAGGCATACTTGGGAATGTATATAGTTAGTGTGTGTTTTAATAATGTAACTAGTGAATAATTACAGTGTTGACCAAAAGTATTGACACCCCTGCAAGACCTGAATCCCATAGAACACCTGTGGAGAGATCTAAAAATGGCAGTTTGGAGAAGGCACCCTTCAAATATCAGGGACCTGGAGCAGTTTGCCAAAGAAGAATGGTCTAAAATTCCAGCAGAGCATTGTAAGAAGTAAGAAACTCATTGATGGTTACTGGAAGCGGTTGATCGCAGTTATTTTGGCTAAAGGTTGTGCAACCAAGCATTAGGCTGAGGGTGCCAATACTTTTGTCTGGCCCATTTTTGGAGTTTTGTGTGAAATGATCAATGTTTTGCTTTTTGCTTCATTTTCTTTTGTGTTTTTTCATTGAAGACAAATGAAATGAAGATAATAATACCAAAGAATTTGTGATTGCAATCATTTTCAGGAAGAAACTGAGTATTATCTGACAGAATTGCAGGGGTGTCAATACTTTTGGCCAACACTGTAGTTAGGATTGCCAAACCTGCAAAGGGACAATATGGAAAGTACACCTAGGGTGTGTGGGTGTGTTTGGTGGGGCCTTACTTTACCATCTCGTTTTCCTTTAGGACTGAGACACCACACCCGTTCATTGAGTGCAGTACCCCTTTGTGACAACCAGACCGGTGGGGTGCCAAATTCCCACTTGGTAATGATTAGCTCGTCCCGAGCGACCCACGGGTTATAAAGATGTCACACAAAATTAACAACATTTTTTATATGCATGCATAACAGTAAAACACAGGATTATTTTGGCTTCCCTTGCCCGGAGGTTCTCTCTTGAACGTTACTTAAGAAACATTAACACAATTATTATTATACTAGTAAAAAGGAAGTGCAAAAGGAGTCCACTTAAATAATAAAAATATAAAGCGAAAGTGCAGAATTCACTGTACCAAGTGCAAAAGTGTCCATATAGTCCATTCATGGCATCATATCCTGGTTGAAAACAACATGCCTACATCGAAGCAACCACCTATCCCGGTATCCGAGTACCCCCTACCCTGTCGACCGCCTCAGTTCTGACATCACGAACAGGATCCCGTGCCCGGTAAAACCGGGTACTGTGCGCCTTAAATTGGACTTTTATTTACTGGACTTCATTTCACTGCAAAGGCCCAAAATGGCAGCCTGGAAATGTGACTGAAAATGTGCTAGCACAGAGGCGTGCCTCGGCCCCTCATCTGGGAAGGGCCATGCAAGAGGCGCCAAAATGTCTACCCGCCCCTCCTTGCTATCAAACATCCAAGGGAGCGGGTCGAGAACCAGACCGCACCAGTTTGGGATGATAAAAATCAAACAGGGCGCGGCCAGAAGTCAGAAATTGATACCTGGTCAGACTCCTGACCCTTTACCTGTGTGCGGCCTGGTAAAGATGGCAGTCCCCCAGCTTGGTGCAATAATTCGGGAGGTTGAGGAAGACATCACGGTCGACCGCGCTGCCCCGGGAGTACCCACCCCTTGAAACTGCAGGGCAGGATACCGCCTTATGGCGAGCAGCGTTCCAGGACCTGCGAACCCGCCTTCAGGAAACCGCTGAGTGGACTATCCGGCATTGGAGTGCCGAGCTATTTCTGCAATTAATCCGGCAGGTGGAGCAGTAAGGGGAAATCCGGCTACAAAAGGAACCGGGAGTCTCGGTCGCAACACAAACCGAGTACCTGGTAACCGATGAGAGCCAGGCCCCCACAGAACTAGCAGAACAGTTTGCAGTGGAGCCCGAGGAGGAATCTGCCGAGCAAGGAGACCTTATCCAATTTCCTGAAGAGTTCGACATGACCGTGGAAGAGGAGGGAAACCCAGACGAGTCCACCAATGTTGGAGAGGAGAGGAACCTGGAGGAGGGAACCGCCGGTAGCACCGAGGGGCCCGGCGAGCTACAGAAGGCTGAATCTCCACCGCTGCAGATGGAAGCCGGAGAGCGAGAGTGATCCCGTCTCCGGCAACCGCTGAACAGTCCTGGCAACCGGTAGGCCATCCTTGGTTCACCTGCCCAAACCTGAACGATGAAGTTGAGCGACAGAGGCGGTGTGAAGCTTGGTGGGCAAACGAACTGGAGACTCGCCAGGCCCGTATGACTGCCCGTACCCAACCACTGCAGCCCCTTGATCAGCGTAAGGAAGGGGTTGTAACCACCTTTAACTTGAGAACCAGGTACGGTTTTGCCCGGGAAGAAGGCCTCTACTCGGAGGTTTTCGTTGCCAGGAGGGATGTGGAATGGCATCTCCCTCAAGGACACCCAGATCGGGACCTATATTGTGGTAACAAGATCACCTATGAACGCCATGCAGGACCCCGAGGGTGGTACGCGATCTGGGTCAGCAGAAGTGTTGACTGACCAGTTTAACCTGGTATGCCGTACCACTGTACGTGTTCCAAATTATTATGCAATGTTCTTTTTCTCTGATTTTCCAAAATGGTCAGTGCAAATGACAGTCAGTGTAATAAAAGTCATCACCTGTTAGAGTATACATCGAATTTTATTGAAGAAACCTCCCAATGATAACAGTATAATCTTAAAAATTAGGTCACATTCACTGAAATAAAAAGCTATTTAACTCCAAAACATCCTAACAGGCCAAGTTACATGTTAACATAGGAACCCTTCTTTGATCTCACCTTCACAATTCTTGCATCCATTGAACTTGTGAGTTTATGCTTGTATTTCTTTGCATGATGTCAGAATAGCCTCCCAGAGTTGCTGTTTTGATGTGAACTGCCTCCCACCCTCATAGATCTTTTGCTTGATTATACTCCAAAGGTTCTCAATAGGGTTGAGGTCAGGGGAAGATGGTGGCCACACCATTAGTTCATCTCTTTTTATGCCCATAGCAGCCAATGACACAGAGGTATTCTTTGCAGCAGGAGATGGTGCATTGTCATGCATGAAGATGATTTTGCTCCTGAAGGCACGTTTCTGCTTTTTGTACCATGGAAGAAAGTTCTCAGTCAGAAACTCTATATACTTTGCAGAGATCATTTTCACACCTTCAAGAACCTTAAAGGGGTCTACCAGCTGTTTCCCCATGATTCCGGCCCAAAACATGACTCCTCCGCCTCCTTGCTGACATCTCAACCTTGTTGGAACATGGTGGCCATCCACCAACCATCCACTACTCCATCCATCTGGACCTTCCAGGGTTGCTCGGCACTCATCAGTAAACAAGACTGGTTGAAAATTAGTCTTCATGTATATCTGGACCCACTGCAACCGTTTCTGCTTGTGGACCCTGTTTAGGGGTGGTCGAATAATAGGTTTATGCACCACAGCAAGCCTTTGAAGGATCCTACACCTTGAGGTTCGAGGGACTCCAGATGCACCAGCAGCTTCAAATATCTGTTTGCTGGTTTGTAAGGGTATGTGCACATCAGTCGTTTTGTGGGCTGTTTTTGAGCGTTTTCCGTCGGCGGTTTCCGCTGAGTTTTATATTAATTTATGTTAATCCTAGCCACTGGTTGGATTAACATGCTAGTCAATGGAGTTTAGAAAACGCTGTGTACATTAGAACGTTTTTTTTTGTCTCCTTTCCAGTTTCTTCACCGGTTTTCCACCGGTTTTCAAAGATAGAGCAAGTGACTTCTTTTGAGTGTTTTTCCAGCGGATCTAGCTTACAAGTACACCAAAAACCAGTCTGGAAAACGCTAAGAAAAACCGCCAGAAAACGCTGTATAAACGCTAAAAAACCGATCGCAAAACGTTAGCAAAACGAGGGACACTGCTGAGCTCAGAAAACTCAGTTTCTGCCATTCTCCACCGGTTTCCGGACGGTCTGCAAAGATGCAGAAACGTCAGATGTGCACATACCCTAAGGCTTTTTTAGCAACTGCTCTCTTAATCCGATGAATTTGCCTGGCAGAAACCTTCCTCATTCTGCCTTTATCTGCACGACCACGTCTGTGCTCAGAGTCAGCCACAAATCTCTTCACAGTACGATGATCACGCTTACGTTTTTGTGAAATATCTAATGTTTTCATCTCTTGGTCAAAGCAGCTCACTATTTGTTGCTTTTTGGCAGCAGAGAGATCCTTTTTCTTTCCCATGTTACTTGAAAACTGTGGCCTGCGTAATATTGTGTAACACCCAGTTTTCCTTTTATTGGGCTCACCTGCCAAACTAATTATCACAGGTATCTGAGATTGATTTCAGTGATCCAAAGAACTCTGAAGCGGCCGTCACACGCAGCGATTTCTTGCCCGATATCGTTTAAGCGATCTCCTTTTTGATCGCTTAAGCGATATTGGGCAAGAAATCGTTGCATGTAATCAAGCGATTTACGATGTGAAATCGCTTGATCGTGACATCGCTGATCTGAGCTCCGGAGCTCAGATCTAGCGATGAACGATTTAGCGATCTGCTTCATCGTGGTGTATGACACCACAATGAACGATCTCCCAGCGGCAGAGCCTATGCTGGGAGATGGTAACTATGGTACACGTCGGGTAACTAAGCGACGCGCGGCGCCTAGTTACCCGATGTGTACCATAGTTACCAGCGAGATCGCGGATCCACATCGCTGGTGAGTCTGTCTGTGTGACAGCTCACCAGCGATGTGAGCGATATTGTAAGCGATCGCGCGTGCACGTGATCGCTTACAATATCGCTAGAGATATCTCAGCGTGTGACGGCCGCCTGAGACACAATCCCATCAATGGGTTTCATAAAAAAAAACCAAAAAAACAACCCTATGACACTTAAAACCAATTTGCATAATAATTTGGAACACTGTGTATATGGTTGAATATTATGCCTTTTGCTTGCATAATTTGCAGACTGTGCCTTTGTTTTGCAGCATTTGCAGATTATGCCTTTTTCCTTACAGCCTTTGGACAATAATCACATAAATATAATATGAAAAGCCTCATTGAACTTTAAAACAGAGACTTGATACCTGGTCCCCGTTGGGCCGATGTGGACTAATGCTTATTCATGTTTTGTTTGCAACGTTAAAAGCACAGTACCTCCCGCAAGGGAAGATCACAAAGAGTGCATATTGTTATTGTTTTGAATTAAACGTTACCCGGTTAAAGTGTTAAAAAGAAAAAAAAAATTCAACTCAAACCCGGTTTGGTTTTAACACTAGCGGACGAGTGTAATTCACCAAGGGGGTATGTGGCGCCCCTATGGCTAGGCGCCACAGGTAGCTACTGCTCCCCAAACAGAAGGTTTGCGCTGGTAACCCTATTACGAGGTACCACAGGTGCCGTCACGATACCATTCCTTCCCCCTCCATCATCATCATCACCCCCATCCCCTACCACTGAGGGTTCAGAGCACGGACCTGGGAACCGACCAGCCCTGATTCCCCTCATCCAAGCAACCGCCTATCCCGGTATCTGAGTACCCCCTAGTCTGTCGACCGCCTCACATGGCTATACATGTAGCCCTCTGCCCAGCTATCCTCCAAGCTGGCACTGGTACACATGGAGCCCTCTGCCCAGCTATCCTCCAGTTTGGCACAGCTATGCATCAAGCCTTCTGCCCATGATATCTGCCAGGCTGAGCTCTCTGCCCATGGTATTCTCCAGGCGAGCACAGCTATACATGAAGCCCTCTGCCTATGGTATCCTCCAGAACCGACAAGGATATTAAACCCCCGGGCATAGGTTTCAGGTAATAAACCAACAATCGTTTTTTTGTTTCAAGATTATCCAAACGGCATAATCTATCCGTGATTGTCTCTCATACATAGATTCTAACTGCTACAATTAGAAACAGGGCTCAACGTTTATTTGCATAATTATCATAAGACCACGCTGGGACCCCCTGACGACTGATACTGGTGACCCTAGGCCTTGCTCTTACCAAACTTTACATGGTAAGCTCAGCTTTTTTTTACAATCATTTTTTTGGACACTATGCCATTTTTCTTTCCCTATACTATTTGATCTTTGACAAATATTTTTTCGTATGTCAGTCATGATTTTGCTACTCCCTACATGGTGAGATATACCCGAGACATGGTATGTGATAACATGTATGTACATACAATTATGTGTTAATAATTGTTTGTTTCTGTACACAGAATTTTGACATTAGATTCCATTTGTCTACGTTGCAGTTCCCTTCATAAGCACAAACGCATCTAGGTACGGGAAGTTCTGCTTTGCCATATGCTCTGTATACGAGTATATTTGATTGCTTTTGTTCTTTTTGATGTGTCTGTGTTTGATAATTATCTCTTGTATAAAACTATGTAACGGAACATTTATTTTTTGTATGTTTTGTGACAAGAATTTTTCTGTAATTTGATCATTTATATCTAGTTAAAAATCAGTGAGTCTGAGGAAGGCTGTATAAGCCGAAACGTAACCAACGCTGAATACTAAAACGTTGTGCTCAACTGCAAGAGAATAAAACACAGTTTACCAAATCTACACTGTTTGGCGTGTTTTCAATTTTTTCCACTTGAACTTTTGAGTGCCGGAGTTTCTAATAAATTACTGAACTTTTTCCCCCACAGCACCAATAATACAGAGTAGCCAGGCCTACGTTTCTACTTATATGGTATCCTCCAGGCTGGCACAGCTATAAATGAAGCCCTCTGCCCATGGTATCCACAAGACTGGCACAGCTATACATGGAGCCCTCTGCCCATGGTATCCACCAAGCTGGCACGGCTATACATGGAGCCCTCTGCCATGGTATCGGCCAGGCTCGCACAGATATACATGGAGCCCTCTGCCCATGCTATCCACCAGGCTGGCATGGCTATACATGGACCCTCTGCCCATAGTATCTGCCAGGCTGGTTTCACATCCCAGGGTCGGGATACTTGGATCCCGGGCGTTAGTTATGGATGCTGCCAGCGGTTGGTCGATGCCCGAGCCCGTGGCCCTGGTGGACACTCAAAAAACGCCACCTACGGTATCTGGTGAATGCACCAGCGCTGCTGCAGACCTCTGTAATTGATAGTTGGGCAGCCAGATGATGTTGCACCCCGCAGGTGGAGCGGAGATCCCAGGGCAGTCCTCTTAAGTACTAGTTGTCGTAGTAGAAATAAAACACAGGAGACCTTCTAGCTCTGCATGGGTATTAACTGGTGACTTTCAGGCAGTTCACATAGGTACACAGTCACGGGTAGTTACCAAAGGATGCAAAGTCTCTTTGAGGCCCTCAACGGTGTTCCTTCAGGTTTCAACCTCTATCCTCCTCACTCACTGCGTTCTCCTAAATTCCGTGCGTGGCCCTGCACGGAGCCCTCTTCCTATCAGGCCCAAGGGTCTGCTAGAGTTACCCTTTTTTCTCTAAGGGGCTCAAACCATGGACAGAGATCCTGGTGGGGATGTGCGTTGCACCGGGTGTCAGCTTGTTTGGCGGCTCAGGGATAGACACCTGCACCGCTCTCGGAGCCGATTCTCCATTTTGGACTGGGTTCCCTCCGGACTGGTTATCAAGACGGTCCGGCTCCGGCTTGCTCAAGCCAGGAACCCCCTTCTGTCTGGGCTGCCTTCCTATACAGGCACCCTCCACTTCACTCTCCTCACAACTCACTCTGACTACTCACTATTCTTCCCGCTCTTTTCTCTCCACCTAAGCTCCTCCCACTGGGACCGGTTACCCTGGTAGCGGGTTGAGCCAATTGGACCCATAACTCTAAGTGTATGAATGTGGGGATGAGGGCGTAGATTAACATTACCTTCCTCTGGTCACTGGGATACCACACACGCTAATCTGGGTGTAGTACCCCTTTAGTGGCGCACTGACTAGTGGAGCGCCACATTCCCCCTTGTTGAAACACACTTGTCTGCAAGTGTTTCTTCCCCTACCTGGTACAGAGCTGTTTTAATATGCTTTAACAATAAGCGGAACATTTTTATTTATACAAGAACATGCATTTCTTTTCTTCCCTTTATGGGCGCTCTTTTTTTAAACTTTATCAAACATTTCTTATCATGCTAAACATATTATTAAATGAGTCTCTGGCTTAACGGCTTTAAGTCCAGGCTCAACAAAACCAAATCCTCATGAAAGTCTATGACTTTCCCAAAAGAAAAAGCAATTTTTACACTACTATAAACTACTTACATTACCATGGTTATCGCAGTCTCCAGTCCACACATTTCTAAACACGCAGGGCATACCATCATCTTGGCACTGCGTGCCACTCATAGCTAACCCGGTCATTTCGGTACAGGTCCCGCTCCGGCCCGGAGCTGGTCCACGATTCCCTCACCTGTCATGGCGGCTACACCTAACTGTCTAGCCGATCTGTGCAGTTGATGCTCTTTCTGTACTGTGCAGGCCCGGATGCCCCAATTTCCTGTGAGGTCGTCGATGTCATCTCCCTCGGCTTGTCCTCCTCCACGTGTTCCGGGTGGCTGGATGGCTCCTCCACCACAACATCAGGTGCCTCCGTGGGAATCTCCTGTTCCTCTGACTCCTCTCCGGCTGTCTTGCTGCCATTGTCATCAGCTAGGGCCTTGGAGTCATCTGACTCTTCGCGGGACCCGAGCTCCGACTTCTACGATGGCGATGGGCTGTGTTTCAACGAGCGGGTCCTCCCTGGCAACCAGGTGCTCAACCGTGGACAGGTCTCTTGCTCCTGGTTCCAGCTCCTGGTTGGTAGACCCTAGCAGGGGTACTCTGATCTTTGGTCTACCTCCTTGGTTTTTCGATGGCAATAGAGGCAGGCAAGCATTTTCGCGCCTCTGGCATGGCCCTCCCACAATGAGGGGCCGAGGCACGCCCCTGGGCCAGCACATTGTTGCTTACATTTTTAGGCCCGCTATTTTAAAAGTTCAGCAAAGAAGTCTTCGGGTCTTTCCGGATCAGGCTGCTGCGCTTCGTCAGTCCTCGGCAGAGCGAAGGGGCGGGGCTTATCTTTGCGCTCTTTTTTAGCCATTACACCCTCTTCCTTCCCGCTCTGTGACGCAGTCCAATTCCTGTAGCGCAGTAATGGCGGCACAGTTTAACAGTTCCAAAAAAACATAGTCAATACACGGCACACTTTACCTGGTTTTACCGGGCCTGTTCAGAAAAAGTTAATTATTAGGCCAAGATTAAAGTCTTTAAGGCGCACAATACCCTTACGAATTGGTTCAATCTGTTCGTTAATGACAAAAGCTTGTCACACCCCAGGGCTGGGGTACTCGGACCCCGGGCGTTAGTTATGGATGCTGTCAGCGTGGCCGATGCCTGGGCCCGTGGCCATAGTGGACACTGAGAGGTGTGAAAGTAAAATAATAAAAGTGTGATGTTCGTGATGCCACCTACGGTATCTGGTGAATGCACCAGCGCTGCTGCAGGCCTCTGGGGATGATGGTTGGGCAGCCAGAAGATGTCACTCCCCGCAGGTGGAGCCGAGTTCCCAGGGCAGTCCTCTTAAGTACTAGTTTCATAGTAGAAATAAAACACAGGAGACCTTCTAGCTCTGCACGGGTATTTATTGGTGACTTTCAGTCAGTTCACAAGGTACACAGTCACGGGTAGCTGGCCGGGTAGTCACCAAAGGATGCAAAGTCTCTTTGAGGCCCTCAATGGTGTTCCTCCAGGTTTCTGTCCTCACTCACTGCGTGCTCCTAACGTCCGTGCGCGGCCCTGCACGGAGCCCTCTTCCTACCAGGCCCACGGGTCTGCTAGAGGTTACCCTTCTTTCTCTAAGGGGCTCAAACCCCGAACAAGATCCTGGTGAAAAGGTGCGTTAGACCGGGTCGCGGCTATCTGTAGGCCCACGACCCTCCAGTTTGGCGGCTCAGGGATAGACACCTGCACCGCTCTTGGAGCCAGTTCTTTGTTTTGGACTGAGTGTCCTCCATACCGGTTATCAGGACAGTCCGGCTCCGGGCTTGCTCAAGCCAGGGATCCTTTTCTGTCTGGGCTGCATTCCTTTACAGGCACACTCCACTTCACTCTCCTCACGACTCACTTTGACTACTTACTATTCTTCCCGCTCTTTTCTCTCCACCTAAGCTCCTCCCACTGGGACCGGTTACCGTTTACTGGGACCGGTTTAGCCAATTAGTCCCATAGCTCTGAGTGTATGAATGCGGGCATGAGGGCCTCAGATTAACATTACCATCCTCTGGTCACGGGATACTACACATGCTAATCTGGGTGTAGTACCCCTTTAGTGGCGCACTGACCAATGTGGCTCCACACTGGCATGACTATGTGGCACCCCTGCGGACTGGTCACCACTAGATAGCGCAGCAACCAGTATCGGAAAGTTCAATCACCCCAAACACACACCCAACACACTCCCGATCCCAAGACTAGGGACTCTATGCTCAGCAACAGGATAGCAGGAGGAGACAAGTGAAGGGTGGGAAAGTTAGACAGGACATGGTTATGGGAGGAAACAAAACTAGAAAACACCTTAGTTACTTGTTCAGTTATGAAAAGTGAAGTCAAAGAGTCAAGTTCAGTCAGGAGGAGAGAGCACCATCACTACACGAGACTGAAAGGACACAGACACGGCGGCCTGAAGCACCATGAGGCTTGTCCGGGTCCTGGGCTGCAGACTGTAGAGAGAGACATAAGGAGTCCTAGGGAAACGGATAGTGAGCAATCCATCTGTGTACCTGAATTGGCAGGAAAGCTGAAGGAATGGGCAGAAACCAGGGTGCTGGCTCTGCTGAGGTGGCCAGGACGCTACATGCTCCAACCAAGAAACCCCGCGGGTGGGGGGGTCTTTACATCCTGCAAGCAAACTTCCGGCGCAGCGAAGAGAAGGCGGCCGTACTAGGGCCAGGGGACCAGGCAGGTTGCCCACCAAAAGCCAGTGGCAGCTGGATCGTAGTTCACGTGCGGAAGAGACAGACAGAGAGGCCCATGAAAGGAACACGATAGGGGGTGATGTGGACGAGCCATCCCGGCTGCCATGAAACTACCGGAGCTACCACTGCAATGTTTGTAAATTGAACATCTGCCGAGAAACCGGGTTGAAGTTCAGCACTGTGTGAGACTTTGATTTCTGTGTCTGAGGAGAGGTAAACTGATTCGCCGAGCCGGCAGCAGGAGCCTGCCTGGAAGTATCCCTGATCTCTGCCAGCAGCCAGTACAGCCGCACTGGCCATCCATCCCCAAATCATCTCCATAGACTTTACGGTTTCCCTGGGGACCTGCTCTTCCTGTGGAGCACTAAACCATCAGAGCTGCTACCCCCATCATCCGATTCCCAGAGGTCCTGGCTGCAGCAGTGGCTATACTGGCCGCATTCCATGGGTGGCGTCATGGCAAAACTTTTATTTTTAATATTTTTCTTTCATCCCTTTTTCAATTTTTTCCCCTTTTAACTGATTGCCCGACGAGGGGATCACGGACCGGGTCACGCCACCGTGACATCCTGCAGCCCCGACGACCTCGGGAGGGCTCGGTTCCGAGTACCCCACGGTCCCCACCCGGGGCAAGTCAACTATACATGGAGCCCTCTGCCCATGGTATATGCCAGGTTGGCACAGCTATACATGGAGCCCTCTGCCCATGGTATCCACCAGGCTGGCACAGTTATACATAGAGCCCTCTGCCCATGGTATTTTCCAGGCTGGCACGACTATATATGGAGCCCTCTGCCCATGGTATCCGCTAGGCTAGCACGGCAATACATGGAGCCCTCTGCCTATGGTATCTGCCAGGCTGGCACAGTTATACATAGAGCCCTCTGCCTATGGTATTTTCCAGGCTGGCACGACTATAATGGAGCCATCTGCCCATGATATCCGCCAGGCTAGCACGCTGCACGGCTATACATGGAGCCCTCTGCTCATGGTATACGCCAGGCTGGCACCGCTATAAATGGAGCCCCCTGCCCATGGTATCTGCCAGGCTGGCACAGCTATGCATCAAGCCTTCTGCTCATGGTATCTGCCAGGCTAGCACGGCTATACATGGAGCCCTCTGCTCATGGTATCTGCCAGGCTGGCACAGCTATACATGAGCCCTCTGACCATGGTATCTGCCAGGCCGGCACAGCTATACATGGAGCCCTCTGACCATGGTATACGCCAGGCTGGCACCGCTATAAATGGAGCCCCTGCCCATGGTATCTGCCAGGCTGGCACAGCTATACATGGAGCCCTCTGCTCATGGTATACGCCAGGCTGGCACCGCATAAATGGAGCCCCCTGCCCATGGTATCTGCCAGGCTGGCACAGCTATGCATGGAGCCCTCTGACCATGGTATCTGCCAGGCTGGCACGGCTATACATGGAGCCCTCTGCCATGGTATCCTCCATGCTGGCACAACTATACATGGAGCCCTCTGCCCATGGTATTCCGCCAGGATGGCACAGCTATACATGGAGCCCCCTGCTCATGGTATCTACCAGGCTGGCACAGCTATACATGGAGCCCTCTGACCATGGTATCACCAGGCTGGCACAGCTATACAGGAGCCCTCTGACCATGGTATCTACCAGGCTGGCACAGCTATACATGGAGCCCTCTGACCATGGTATACGCCAGGCTGGCACCGCTATAAATGGAGCCCTCTGCCTATGGTATCTGCCAGGCTGGCACAGCTATAAATGGAGCCCTCTGCTCATGGTATCTGCCAGGATGGCACAGCTATACATGGAGCCCTCTGACCATGGTATTCCGCCAGGATGGCACAGCTATACATGGAGCCCTCTGACCATGGTATTCCGCCAGGATGGCACAGCTATACATGGAGCCCTCTGACCATGGTATTCCGCCAGGATGGCACAGCTATACATGGAGCCCTCTGCCCATGGTATCCGTCAGGTTAGCACAGTTATACATGGAGCCCTCTGCTCATGGTATCCTCCATGCTGGCACAACTATACACGGAGCCCTCTGCCCATGGTATTTTCCAGGCTGGCACAGCTATACACGGAGCCCTCTGCCCATGGTGTCCGTCAGGTTAGCACGGCTCCCTGGTGACAGGGACATTGCTGGGTTCAGTGCCTCAGACTCTTCCCTCTTCCTCACATTGTTATCTATCTCCCCCCTGCTCTGTGGTGTTTTCGGCCTCTTGTAGGGGGCCGTCCCCGGACCCTCACACCGCCCCCCGCACTGTACAGGGGGAGACTGTGCGTCACTGCGGGGCTGGGCGGCTGCAGGAGGAGAGGCGGCGGCCGGGCACAGCGGATCCCAGCACCGGGCACCGGGCACCACGGACATGAGGACAGGCTGAGCCCACAGGGTAAGTCAGAGGCACCACGGGTATGAGGATAGGCTGAGCCCACAGGGGGAGTCAGGGGCACCACGGACATGAGGGCAGGCTGAGCCCACAGGGGGAGTCAGGGGCACCACGGGCATGAGGGCAGGCTGAGCCCACAGGGGAGTCAGGGGCACCACGGGCATGAGGGCAGGCTGTGCACACGGGGGAGTAAGGGGCACCACGGACATGAGGATAGGCTGAGCCCACAGGGGGAGTCAGAGGCACCACGGGTATGAGGGCAGGCTGAGCCCACAGGGGGAGTCAGGGGCACCACGGGCATGAGGGCAGGCTGTGCCCACAGGGGGAGTCAGGGGCACCACGGGCATGAGGGCAGGCTGTGCCCACAGGGGGAGTCAGGGGCACCACGGGTATGAGGGCAGGCTGAGCCCACAGGGGGAGTCAGGGGCACCACAGGCATGAGGGCAGGCTGAGCCCACAGGGGGAGTCATGGGCACCACGGGTATGAGGGCAGGCTGAGCCCACAGGGGGAGTCAGAGGCACCACGGGTATGAGGATAGGCTGAGCCCACAGGGGGAGTCAGGGGCACCACGGACATGAGGGCAGGCTGAGCCCACAGGGGAGTCAGGGGCACCACGGGCATGAGGGCAGGCTGTGCCCACAGGGGGAGTCAGGGGCACCACGGGCATGAGGGCAGGCTGTGCCCACAGGGGGAGTCAGGGGCACCACGGGTATGAGGGCAGGCTGAGCCCACAGGGGAGTCAGGGGCACCACAGGCATGAGGGCAGGCTGAGCCCACAGGGGGAGTCAGGGGCACCACGGGTATGAGGGCAGGCTGAGCCCACAGGGGGAGTCAGGGGCACCACGGGTATGAGGGCAGGCTGAGCCCACAGGGGGAGTCAGGGGCACCACGGGTATGAGGGCAGGCTGAGCCCACAGGGGGAGTCAGGGGCACCACGGGTATGAGGGCAGACTGAGCCCACAGGGGGAGTCATGGGCACCTCGGGCATGAGGACAGACTGAGCCCACAGGGGGAGTCATGGGCACCTCGGTATGAGGACAGACTGAGCCCACAGGGGGAGTCATGGGCACCTCGGGTATGAGGACAGGCTGAGCCTACAGGGGAGTCAGGGGCACCATGGGCATGAGGGCAGGCTGAGTGCGCACAGGGTGAGTCATGGGCACAGCGTCCTCTGTGTGTGTGGGAGAGGAGAGCACCTGTGGGAATGTGATGCCAGGCAGCAGGGTGAAATTTACCTCTGGTCACTCTCCTCCCATCTCTGTGGACGATCAGTGACAAGATGGATCTTATTAGATCGGTGCAATGTCCTCCATCCTCCTGCACTGTGAATATTGTGAATATTCTGCTGTATCTGATGTATAACATTGTATGTGTCCATCCAGTTCTGGTGATGTCTGTCCTGGATGTGACACAAACCTTTTCCAGGATTGTAACAATTTACAAGTAGCAATAAGAATCCTGCATATTTCAGGTCTGCATTGTCCCATCTGGGAGATTCCTGGCAGATCTACGATAACCAGACAATAACCAGACGATAACCATAGCAACCAACCAACGGAAATGTGTCCTACTGGTACCAGAACCGGTCCCAAGAAGCAACACTGCTCCAACCGCTCCTTACAATCATTGACAGCTATGATTGATGTTGGGTCATTATATTATTATCTTTATTTGGACTATTTTGGTGTTTCTTTAAGATTGGACATATACTGTACAGTTATTTAGTCATGGAGTAAAGCTCATAACTATGCTATCTCTGTCTGTTTTACATGGGACTGCAGGATATAGAAAATTTGACAGGTCCCGTTACCACCAAGTCATTATTGATGACCTAACAACTTTTGTACACATTTCTATCATATGTTGAAAATGCTATCTATCTGTCTGTCTATCTATCTAATCCACTACCGTTCGAACGTTTGGGGTCACCTAGACAATTTTTTGTTTTCCATGAAAACTCATACTTTTATTTATCAATTGAGTTGCAAAATGAATAGAAAATATAGTCCACACATTGACAAGGTTAGAAATAATGATTTGTATTTTCAAGAATTTTCTTCAAACTTTGCTTTCGTTAAAGAATGCTCCTTTGCAGCTATTACAGCGTTACAGACCTTTGGCATTCTAGCTGTTAATTCGCTGAGGTAATCTTGAGAGATTTCCCCCCATGCTTCCTGAAGCCGCTTCCACAAGTTGGATTGGCTTGTTGGGTCCTTTTTGCGTACCCTACGGTCAAGCTGCTCCCACAGCAGCTCAATGGGGTTGAGATCTGGTGACTGCGCTGGCCACTCCATTAGGGTGGCTTCACACTGGTGTTTGTGTCTGCATGCTGATGGCATGCAGACACAAACGCTGTCAAAAGCAGTGGGGAAATGATGTGTCCGCAGCGGATAATGTCCGCCTGCGGACACATCACTAGGGAGCCCGGCAGCCAATCGGCGCTGTCCGGGGCGGGCCGGAGGAGGAGTTCAGCGCCGGAGATCTCCTCCTCCCCGCCGCCGGTAAGCACCGGGACGTGTCGGCGGGGAGTACAGCTGATTTCACAGCTGTTTGAATCTTCCCGCGCCGACACCGAGAGGAGATGTCGGCGCGGGAAGATTCAAACAGCTGTCACACCAGCTGTACTCCCCGCCGACAGGTCCCGGTGCTTACCGGCGGCGGGGAGGAGGAGGACAGCAGTGGCTCAGCTGATCTCCCGGTGGCCGTCGGTGAGCTCCTGTGACATCACCGCCGGCCACCGGGAGATTTTTCAATGGGTCCGCAGCGTTCTCCTGCGGTGTCATGCAGAGGACACTGCGGACCCATTGAAGACAATGCATGTTTTGTGCGCTTGGGGACGCTTGCCGATTTTCCAAGGTCCCCGAGCGCACAAAAAATGCAACATGCTGCGTCCCGGGCGCGGATGCTGGACACCGGAAGGAGCAGATATCGTCCGCATCCGCACCCGAACGCAGCAAACGCAGGCACTATGCGTTCCAATGTTAAACATAGGAACCGCAGTGCGCATGCGTTTGCCTGCGTATGGGAACGCAGCATACGCTGCTTTCCCATACGCAAATGTGAAGGCACCCTTACAGATAGAATACCAGCTGCCTGCTTCTTCCCTAAGTAGTTCATGCATAATATGGAGGTGTGCTTTGGGTCATTGTCCTGTTGTAGATTAAATTGACTCCAATCAAGCGCTGTCCATAGGGTATTGCATGGCATTGCAAAATGGAGTGATAGCCTTCCTTATTCAAAATCCCTTTTACCTTGTACAAATCTCCCACTTTACCAGCACCAAAGCAACCCCAGACCATCACATTACCTCCACTATGCTTGATAGATGGTGTCAGGCCTCTTCCAGCATCTTTTCAGTTGTTCTGCGTCTCACAAATGTTCTTCTGTGTGACCCAAACACCTCAAACTTTGACTCATCTGTCCATAAAACCTTTTTCCAATCTTCCTCTGTCCAATGTCTGTGTTCTTTTGGCCATATTAATCTTTTCCTTTTATTAGCCAGTCTCAGATATGGCTTTTTCTTTGCCACTCTGCCTTGAAGGCCAGCATCCCGGAGTCGCCTCTTCACTGTAGATGTTGACACTGGCTTCTGCGGGTACTATTTAATGAAGCTGCCAGTTGAGGAGCTGTGAGGCGTTGAATTCTCAAACTAGACTCTAATGTACTTGTCTTGTTGCTCAGTTGTACAGCGGGGCCTCCCACATCTCTTTCTACTCTGGTTAGAGCCTGTTTGTGCTCTCCTCTGAAGGGAGTAGTACAAGAACAAGAATAGACTGTGGAGTTTCACATGAATGTTCTTTTTCTGGCCATTTTGAGAGTTTCATAGAACAAACAAATGTAATGCTCCAGATTCTCAACTAGCTCAAAGGAAGGTCAATTTTATAGCTTCTCTAATCAGCCAAACCGTTTTCAGCTGTGCTAACATACTTGTGCAAGAGTTTTCTAGTTTTCTAAACATCCATTAGCCTTCTTAGGGCCCTTTCACATCACCGTTTTTTGAAATTCGCGGCAGATGCGGTGAAAAAAACGCATCTGCCGCGTTTGCCGCATAACCGATACACTTGCGGCGCGGTTGCGGTTTTTTCCATAGAAAGTATAGGGGGACTTGCGGCAGGTGCGGCAAGTGCGGTTTTGCACTTGCGGCAGGTGCGGCAGCGAAAAAAACCGCGGCTGACCGCGTTTTTTTTCGCTGCCGCACCTGCTGCAGGTGCAAAACCGCACTTGCCGCACCTGCCGCAAGTCCCCCTATACTTTCTATGGAAAAAACCGCAACCGCGCCGCAAGTGTATCGGTTATGCGGCAAACGCGTTTTTTTCACCGCATCTGCCGCGAATTTCAAAAAACGCTGATGTGAAAGGGCCCTAATGGTGGGTTTACACACACCAATCATTGTATCCAATCTCTGAACCAATCTCTGGTTGCAGTGAAATCATGGATACATTGCTCCATTTTGTGGCTGTGTACAACATGGAGCAATCTGTCCATGATTTCACTGCAACCAGAGATTGGTTCAGAGATTGGATACAATGATTGGTGTGTGTAAACCCACCATTACAGAGTTAGCAAACACAATGTACCATTAAAACACAGGAGTGGTGGTTGTTGGATATGGGCCTCTATACACCTATGTAGATATTGCATTAAAAACCAGACGCTTGCAGCTAGAATAGTCATTAGCCACATTAACAATGTATAGAGTGTATTTCTGATTCATTTAATGTTAGCTTCATTGAAAAAAAAAAAGTGCTTTTCTTTCGAAAATAAGGGAATTTCTAAGTGACCCTAAACCTTTGAGCGGTAGTGTATACATTTATCTTTTTTAATTTTATTTCAATATTATTTATTATTTTTTAATGCCTCTTATTCTATGCTAATGACCAGTAAAAAACCCTGTGGGTATTTATGCTGCCCAGGAGAGGTCAGTGCAGCGTCCACCGCGCCCCCATAGTCATAATTGACATCAACCATTGTGCCCTTGTATCATTTGGAAACATTGCATATTACCCAGACAGAAGAGGGCGGCTGTGTAAGAACAGTGTAACAGTGTCTGGCCCTTTGTAGTTGATCACAATCTGCCCTGGTATCTGTGCCAGTAGCTGCTGGCAGCTTTGGAGGTGGCATGGCCTCCTCACCTCTCGGCCCCTGTGCAGTTGCACAGCTTGCACTGATGGCATGTCTGCCCCGATGGAGTGTGTCGATAGGTGTTGAGTTCACTGTAAAAGATTTTCCCCCAAATATTAGGTTGTTCCCGTCCTTAGGATAGATGATAATTACTGATTGCTGTGATTCTGACCTCCGGTCATCCCATATCTGGAACCTAGAATAGCCCTGTCTTGTATAGTGCATAGGTGCTCAGGCTTGACATCGACTCCATTCATTGTCTATGAGCCTCTGGGAGATTTCTCACTGCAGAAAAGCTGCAACATTTACACAGATCCAGCTCTGCTACATATACTGTACATTGCCAAACATTCCTAAAAACACTAGACTGAGTAGAAACTACATCATACATATTCCAAGCTCCCCGATAATGTCACTTCTGGTGAGGTGGTCAGCCGATTTAGGATTTACCTAAAAGGGATCTTGGAATAAAAAATATCAAGCTGTAACCATCCATCCTATATTGTGTTATCAGGAAAAGTACAGCAGATCCCCCGGCGGTGGCTGCTTCCTCCGGCTATGAGTGCGTATTAAGTAAATTACAGAGTCATTTCATGCCGAGTGCCAGAAGACATTTCATCTGATCTGCGGCTGCTCCTAGATGGAGATTGTATGCTGTATGCAGTGAGAAAAAAGCCATATACGCCTTATAAACGAAGGGTTAATGAGGTGGTCTCTGCAGTGGGGATGCTCCCTAAATAATGTTTATTGACCAGTGCACCTTATTTTGGGAAGAGAATGTCCTCTTCAGCAGCACTCTGCATTCCCGTACACTTCACTTCTATGTATACAGTGAACAGAGCAGCCATATGTGAGAGAACATATATAGCTCCACTACTGAGCTACCCAGAATAACCAACGACTGTGATCACTACAATTCCCTGCACATAAAACCTAAAGGGAATCTGTCAGCGTTTTTTTTCTTCCTCATCTAAACGAAGCATGATGTAGGCAAAGAGACCCTGAATCCAACGATGTATCACATAGATTACTGGGTGCTGTGGTTCTGACGTTAAGTATTTACATTATGCAAGACAGTAGAGCTCAAAGAGCATTGCCCGCCAACACCAGGCGATGTATATACAATGACTATAGACACAGAGGGGGTGTGCCGGACTTGAGCACTGTGTCCAGAAATTATAAGCTTATGGTGCTAAAATAAACATTGCAGATAAACATCAACACATTTTGTGATAAGAGATTCATCATGACTTCTTTGTGTTAATCCTTACAGCATGCTGTCTTTACATTACATAGCAAAAACCTGCTGACAGATTCCCTTTATGAGGTTGTCTTGTTAAAGTTATTACTGATCCTTAGAATAAATGATAACTTTCTGATCAATGTGGGTTCACCAGCTGTGACTTGCACTGATTGGCAGATCGGGGAATTTTATCAGCATTAGAAAATGGCAGGGTAACCCTGATGCCCAAACGCTTCATTCATTCATTCATTCTCTAATGGTGGGTTTACACGTTTCAATATTGTTGCTATAACGCAACTCAATGGCGCGGGAGCGCGCATTTAGTGCACGTTTCTCCCGCATCGCATCGGAGGTTTACACGCTGCGATATCGGGATACAACGTCCGTGCGATGTCTACGCCCCCCAACCCAGGAACGACCATTTAACATGGGAGTGAATGGGTTACGTTGAACATCACATCGTAGTTGGGCTGTCACACAGCACGATCCGGCTCCAATCTCCATTCAATATCGGGGCATTGAATAGCACGCTCATTCAATCCCTAATATCGCATTGAATTGGTTCCTGCATCGTATTGGACGTTCACACCATACAACGCAGGAACGATATCGGCTCCAACGATCGAACCACGTGACTTTTCATTGAAATTGAACTCCGATATCGCAACGTGTAAACCTGCCATAAGAGTATGCTGGGAAAGCTGAGTGCAGCGCTCATCACCCCCACATGGTAATGAATGGCAGAGTGTGGTACATGTGCACTGTCGCTCCTCACTAATGGGGATAAATGTTCTGCATCCTGCCAGTCTGTATGGGACCCAGGGGTTTACACCTTGCCGAACCTATGTCGCTGATCGGTGATTAATTATTTGAACTGTGTGGCCCCCTTAACCAAAACCAAGATGTCTTGATTATGTAAATACATATCACAGTTTATGAAGAGCATGACACCCCCAAACACATTAGATGGTGGGCTGATTCTGCTGAAATTGTCGGGTTTAGTTGCTGTTCTTCAAATGATATGGCCACCATAAGGTAGTCGTACATATCAGATTACAGTTGTCCGCATCTGCCAATTTCATTGCGATCAACGTGCCATTTAGTGTATATGGGGGCTTCTTGACTGGCCCCTGACAGAGTATGTCCCGATATAAGGACTGGGGGTTGATCTTCAATCACTAATGATATTTTAGTGCTCCAGGAGATAAGCTGCTGTTAGATGATTTTGGCGGTGGCTCTTTTATAGTGGGGGATTGTTGTTGTGTCTAAAGGATCGGGAGTGATAGCGGTTCAGCTGACGGCTATCTAATGTGCACGGCTGGTTACGCCATCTACCAACCAGGCAGCCATCTCCATTGACTTGGCCTCCGACCTTTGTTAACAGGGAATTCAAGAGGGAAGCCATCAGCAGGCTGTCAGGACATGCAGGGAGCATGGCAGCAATCCATAAGGTCCAGAAGATTAGGACTCAATTGCCTTCCTGTATCTAAGCAAACACCTTAATTTTTCCCATACAACTACTTCATATGGGTCAGAATGTTGACCCAATCTCCTGACATCGTTCCCCTAGACATAATCTGCTCAGATTAAGGCGGCCGTCACACGCATCAATTTTTTGAACGATATCGCTTAAGCGATCTGCTTTTTTGATCGCTAAGCGATATCGTTTGTGCGTCGCTGCGTGTAATCAAGCGATTTTAAATGTAAAATCGCTTGATTGTTTGTTCGCAGATTTGTGAGCAGGAGCTCATATCAAGCGATAATCGCTTGATCCATCTGCATCATCGTGGTGTGTGACACCACGATGAACGATCTACCAGCGGCAGAGCCTATGCTGGGAGATGGTATCTATGGTAAACGTCGGGTTACTAAGCGCCGCGCGGCGCCTAGTAATCCGATGTGTACCATAGTTACCAGCGATCTCGCTGGCCCACATCGCTGGTGAGTCTGCCTGTGTGACAGCTCACCAACGATGTGAGCGATATTGTTAGCGATCGCGCGTGCATGTGATCGCTAACAATATCGCTCACAAGATTGAAGCGTGTGACGGCCGCCTAAGACCGAGAAGATATTTGTAGGTTTTATTTGTAATTTTTCTGCCAAAACCTCTGTGACTAGAAAGTGATCCCTAATGGTACCTTCACACGCTGCAATATCCGCTGGCGGTATGAGGCGAAAGCTCCGCCACCATAGCATCACCAACCAGGTGACCATACAACACAAGTTGACATAACAGCCTAGAACGCCTGTGGCTCCACTAAAGGACGAACTCTTCACACAGAGACCCTTGTACTCTGTCTCATCTATCCAGGGAAGTCTTGAATCTGAAGGGATCCCTACTAGTGATGAGCGAGTATGCTCGGCGCGACTCGGTACTCGCACGAGTATCTCGGTACTCGGGGTGCTCGGCGAGCACCGAGTACTGCCGAGATGCTCGGACTGCTCGGTAATAAATAGCGATCTGAGTCACATACACAGCTCCCTTCAGTGCACACAGTGAGCTGGCACCATACAGGGAGCAAATGAATTGATAGGATCCCTCTGGGGGCCACAGCAAGGTGTTATATGCTGCGGCGATTTGAAAAAGCCCACCCTCCCGCCCTTTTCCGGAATTACTCGTTTTATAACCGGAAGTCTGTGGGCGGAGCCTGTCACTCATTGACTTACATTGGGCTCGGTGCTCTGGCCGAGTACAAGAGTATCTTGAGATGCTCGGCCAGAGCACCGAGCACCCGAGCATTTTAGTGCTCGCTCATCACTAATCCCTACATCTAATCACTAGAACAGACCAGAGATGCAGCCTATCCTGCAGATCCTCGTCCTACAAGCATATATCCTGCTGGACATTCCCCTCAGAACATCATAAGAACGGGTATATATATCACCCAAAGCTGACTTCACCCTACGAACATAAAACCACATTGTTCTAGCTGTTTATTCCGAAGCAACCATAAGGGCGACAATGTGAACAAGGCCAATGTTTTGGCCAAAACGTCTAATTTGCCTGTCGCTTCACTCAGCACTGTATAATAAATTTTCACCTTGAGCATACCGGACATTGTATGTGTGCAGTGATTACAAACCATATTGTCTACGGAACCTTTGGCTCCCTTCACTGGCACCGTAAAACATTCAACACTGTAGAGTGCTAGCCTTTGTTTCTTATATTACGGGACATCCTAGGCAACGCGGTTACCATCACTATCCCCCGTTCACACACTACAACACAGAAATATCGCCTTCATGATTTCGGCTGATTTCAGAGCAGTGCTCAGGAATTAGCCGACGGGCGAAAGGCGATTCATCGCCGCAAAATTCCCCAATCACATGCCGCAACTGTGAGGCAATTTCACGGCGATTGCTCCGGGGCGACATATAGGATTCCCAGCTGATATTGCGGCGTGTGAAGGTACCATAAGGGAAATATCAGCATCTTCAGGATAAGATCATTTAGGACAGTTTATAATAATCCCCACCAGTGGAGGGATGGTTTTGGGTTTTGTAGCAGTAACAATCACGTAAAACACTCAATTCAGTCACTTTTCATTTGACAATTCTTGGTAAAATCCACCTGGACTGTGAGAAGAAACTTTGTAACTGAAAATTTTGCTGCTGATGAAATTGTGTGTTCACATCGCTCCCTAGAGGAAAACAGTCACCAGGAAATTAATATTGCAATGAGCGAATAGTAAATATTCGGGTTTGGATTACGCTAAGCAAATAAATTTTACTATTCGGTGTTTGTCTCTATGTCACACCGGGCACAGGGAGAATCCGGAAACAGTGCATGACAGGGACGCATGGACCAACTGTGTCTGGTGCACTACACAGAACAGCAGACGGGGAGACACCAGGGGGGCAAATACAGCAGAGGGTCCAGCTTGTAGGGAACGGGGGAGAGGTGACCTCCTGCTCTCACATACGGCTATGCCCTGATCTCCCTACCATCCCTATATGGGTTCTTTTACCCCATCGCCAAGCAGGATACCTAGTCCCTTGCTGGCCCTGATGGTAACCCTCAAAAGGGAGATGGCCGGCGGGAGCACTAGTCCCAACCGCTGCTCTAAAATAAACAAGAGGGGAAGGAAAGACAGACAGGGGAACAACAAACAACTTCATGTCTGCTGCCACACTCCTTGGCACCAGACAGCTTGGCAGTAATCAGCTTTCCAGAGTAGCTCCGTCACCTCAGGTAGCCAAGCCAGGAATGGAGTTCTATCACCAGCAAGTTATGCTGGATAATGTGACCATATATAAAGGAGATGGGAGTGATCACAAAGTAGCCACACCTGGAGAGAGAACTAGGGAGCTTGCTAGCAACAGAAACTGATATTATCTCCAACACTGCCAAAGGAAAGAAACATGTTTAATACAAAGTCAGAATACAGAAAAGAGACAGAGGTCCCAAACCAGTTAAAAGTCTCCAAAGTAAGAGACACCATCGTGACACTCAAATACTGAACCTAATGCAAGTCAATGGGGGACTTGAATAGTTTTCTGGAAGAGTTCCCTGAAAACTATTTGAGTCCCCCATTGACTTTAGTTTCATTATTCGAGACGAACAGCTAATAGTGAAAACTATTTGGTTAGAATAATCTGAACCCGAATATTTCACTATTCACTCATCACTAATTACCTATTGATAGAGTCAGGGATTGATCATTGTGGTTAACATATATGTGCAGGTTCCAGTGTGAAAATTGCAAGGTTTTTGCTTTTTATTTTTAATACAGATTGTGATATGGAAAAAAAAACATTGTCAAAACTACAAAAATATATATTTAACACAAAACCTGATTTAGGCATTTGGTCATTTTCTTCACTTTTAGTGTTCCTGGACCTGATGATGCTGTTTCTTTTTCCTCTGAATACATATGGAATAGCACTATATTCCTGTTGGCTCATATGCTGAAGGTTGGGTGTACTCAGTTATGGCGATGAATGTCAGCATACATTGCATTATGTGAAGTGTTTATATCCACAGTGACTTAGGGACAGGAGGAGCAGATCATTGCTTCCACATAAGGGCACTGATGGAGGGTGACATATGACTATACGTGCCGAGTGATGTGATTACATTAGACAAATCCTACAGATGTGTGTGTATGTATATAGATATATAATGTGTGTATACCAGACTTGGACATATGTCAAACACTACGTATCATTGCACCAAATGAGACAGAATCTGCAATGAGGAGCCTTTGACACACAAGTAATCTCAGACCCCTCTGTTAATTGAACTGGACCCATCCCAAACGTAATTGACACCGCACTTCAATATCTTTTTGATGTTGCGGCATTATTCTATTCTAGAACCGGCTGAACAAGCTGTTTTGCTTTTCTTCACCATAAATATTGTTCTCTATGTCGCAGGACATCAACATGTGCACTTTAGTGGAAAGATGGGAATAATACACTACCCAACCTTCCAGAGGATAGGCAATAAATGTATGATTTGTCTAGGCTTACCATTAGGGTCCACAGGGATCATGAGAATGTGTGACAACAGTAGAGATGAGTGGACCCGCGGAAGCTAAGGCTGGTTTCACTTTGCGTTATAGTTAAATCCGATGCTGTCCGATAAAAATCGGACAGCATCGGATCCAAACTGATCCCTGCAATCGGATGCCAAATAGGCATCCGATTCCGACTATTTTGCAGGATCAGTTTGGTCTTGCACCTCGCTCCCCCTCCTCTCTGCCTCCTGTCATCTCGCTGTACCCCTGTTGTCCCTTGCTGTTTCCCTGCTGTACCCCTGTTGTCCCTTGCTGTCCCCCTGCTTTCCCCCGTTTTCCCCCTGCTGTCTCCCTGTTCTCCCCTTTCCTGTCCTCTTCTCTTCTCCCCTCTCCTCCTGTCATTCCAACATAACAAATCTTTATTCTCACCTGCCAGTGCTCCCCCGGTGTCTCCATAGAGCTCCCGATCGGTTTTACAGGACCTGCGATGATGTCAGAAGTGTCACCTTTTATTTTAAATACTTGATTTTATTTAAATTTCACTTCCGCAATGTATGTATATATATTGCGGAATTTAAATTAGGCGGCACACAATAGTTTTAGTGTACTGAGCATGCTCAGTACACTAAAATCGGGTCCGAGGAGACATCAGAGCCCCCCCATGTTAAAGTCATCAGATCGGATTTGGCACAATTGCCATCCAATTCTCTCCGATTTTTTTCAGGAGCCAAAATCGCAGGTCTTCGATTTTTGCTCCTGCAAAAAATCAGACAGAATCGGATCGGAGGCAAATCAGATGGCAATTATGCCAAATCCGATCCGATCCCCATTAGATAATATGGGGGCTGATTCGGATCCAATGCTGTCCGATTTTCATCGGACAGCATCGGATTTAACTATAACACAATGTGAAACCAGCCTTAGGTTCTGTGGGTTCATCCAGATATTTTTAAAATTTCTGCTCTGAACCCAAACTTGATATGAACCTTATTTTCAAAGGTCTGTGTTCAGTTTGAACTCTGAGCTTTAAAGTCCAGTCACTCATCCCTAGACAGGAGCTATTGGGATCACCACTCTCTAAAAGTACCATCACACCTTTCAACATCATTTCTGACATCAATCAAAAGTGACTTCAGGAACGATGTTGAAATGACATCGTTGTTTCATCTTTGTTACGTGTAAACTCGCGATTCAACAACGATAGTTGTTCAAGTCGGAGTTGACAGGTTTTCCTGCATGCAGGAAAACCTGTCAACTTCAACTTAAACAACCTGCGACATCGTTCGGTGTGACACCGCAATAGCGATGTCATGGCTGATACGCCTATTCGCTGCATTGCAGCGGATCACTCGCTGGGTTGATTCCAGCCCAGCAAGCGATCACACCGCCAACATCGCAGCGCCGTCACCGGCAATATTTTGCCGTGTGACAGCTAGGCTGCGATGTTGGAAACGAGCGCGCCCCCGCTTCATAGCAACCGACATCGTAGCCGATGTTGGAAGGTGTGACGGTATAGACCTGTATGTCAATACAACAGTATTGCTCCGGTCAGGCCAGGTTCACACATACCATCTGTTTTTGCCTTGCATCTGTTTTTGGGAGCATTTTGGACATTTTTTTTTCAAAGTCCAAAAAAGCTTATGCGCTAACGCATGTGTGTTTTTTTAAAAAACGCATGTGTTTTTATGCAGCAGCCCAAAAACACTGCTAGCTGCGTTTTTGGGGTGCTTTAAAAAAATGCATGCGTTTTTTTTAACATGGGGCCCTATGGGAAATGCATGCGTTAACGCATGGCACATATAGGCACCTGCGTTAATGCATATGCGTTTTTAATGAAAAAATGGCTAAGTCCCAAAATTTGTCAAAAAAGTCCAGGACCTCAGGGGACACTATTGGCACCTTTAGAAAAACGGATCCGTTTTTCTAAGGGCTTAAAAAACAGATTTGTATGTGTGAACCAGGCCTTACTCAGGATTCACAGTCCCTTGTTCTGGGAATCTGTGGATTAAATGCCTGTGTTGGTAGAATTTATTATCACAGTATAACACGGGTGGACTGATTTTTCCAAGATGGAATCTACTTTTTGTAAAATTTGAGTTAAATGAGCCTTCTAAGCATCCATAGTGTTGTCATCAGGATCTCTAAAGTGATCCCTAATGTTTCTTTCCTTCAGAGTCGCATTCAGCTCTCAGAGATGAGAATGGATGATGGGATGATGTTACCAGAAGGAGTAGGTGGAGGCAACTACAACACCGCCATAACTATTTCATGGCTCCTCTACTCCATCCTCTTGGTAAATCCAGTAGTAATGTACAGAGTAGACTAGTAGACAGCTATGGGCAATAGATAGGGACCCCATGAACCACGTATTGGGAACTTCTGCTATAGTATATAGGCTTCTCTGTGGGCTTACAATCCAATGTAATACAAAAGCTCATAATTACATTTTATACATTGAGAAAAAGGCTTGAGAAAGGCTTCACACCAAGCCGAAATGTTGCTGTCCTGGGAATAAAATCCACAGTTTTTCACTTATGGAGGATGTGCTGCTGTCCATTTTTGCCATCTGTAAACCTATGGAGTTATGGTGGGAGGGCTTGCACCCGAAGTTATTGTTATTTTTGTGCTGTTCTGCTTTATATATTACTAGCTGGGTGCCCGATGCACATGCATCGGGATTCTAGAAGAGCGAGTCTCTGACTCGCAATGGCCGCTTCGCGGCCAATGCTTCGCGCTGCTAAGGCGACTCGCCATGCCCGCTGCGCGGGCATAGCGAGTCGCCTTAGAACTGCTCGCAATGGCCGCTGCGCGGCCAATGCTTCGGGCGTATCCACATGACCACGCTGACTCGCAGCGCGAGTGGACTCAGAAGGGGCAAAAAACCCATTCGCAATTACATAATAGATATATATATATATATATATATAGGTGTAAAAAGAGAAAATGGAACAGCACAATAATATACTCATCCGCGGTGCAAGTCCTGTGTATTAGTGTCCAAACCAATTCAAATAAATCAAGGAAAACAGGCAGCACTCCAGTTCAGGTGAATAAAGGGTCTGTTTTTTATTCAGAGCCCATGTGGCACGACGTTTCGGTGCACTAGGCACCTTTCTCAAGTACTTGAGTACTTGAGAAAGGTGCCTAGTGCACCGAAACGTCGTGCCACATGGGCTCTGAATAAAAAACAGACCCTTTATTCACCTGAACTGGAGTGCTGCCTGTTTTCCTTGATTTATATATAGGTGTATATATATATTTATATTTGTATATGATACAGGTGTTTTTCTGTATATTGGTGCATGACAAACAATACAGTATCATTATGCCTGTGTGGTGTGATTACCATATATCTTTGAAGAGTTTGACATCCAACTCAGGTTTCGCCATATCAGATATGACACCTATGCTTCGTTCATGCAAACTACTAAATACTTATGCCTTATTTGTTGAATAAACAGAGGATGATAAATAGTATAGGTGCACCATTATAGGAATGCACTGAATGGACAGTAACACCCATACACAGGCGCCATGCTAATAGAAAATGAGAACCAGTTCAGAGTATATAGGCATGCACTCGTCTGCCTACTGAGTAGTTCCAAGAGATAACAAAAGGGTAGTGTTGAGGAAACTGAAAAGAAGCTAAACACATAGGGCATCTCTGCTATAAGGGTGCCTTCACACTTGCGTTTGGTACGCAGCGCACCGAAAGCGGCCAAACGCTTTCGCACATGCGTTCCTATGTTTAACATGGGAACACATGTGCCTGCATTTTGGCTGCGTTCGGTTGTGTTTGCGTACAGATACGCATAATTTATGCGCCCTCCTCCGCACTCCGGACGCAACATGTTGCATTTTTTGTGCGGTCACGGGTGCTTGTTTTATCCGCAAGCGCACAAAAAATACATGGATCTCAATGGATACGCAGTGTCCTCCGCATGAGAGCGCAGGAGAACGCTGCAGATCTCTTTGAAATCTCTCCTGGTGGCCGCCGGTGATCAGCCAGAACCACAGCTGATCTCCTGCCAGTGTCGGCGCGGGAGATTTGAAGATACAGCTGATCTGACAGCTGTTTAAATCTCCCACGCTGACACTGAATAGGTGATGTCGGCGCGGGAGATTTGAAGCAGCTATCAGCTGTTTCTTATCTCCTGCCCCGATATCAGCCTAGTCGGTGTCGGCGCGGGAGATTTAAACAGCTGTCAGATCAGCTGTTACTTCAAATCTCCCGCGCCGACACCGGCGGGAGATCAGCTGTAGCCGGGAGGAGGAGATCTCCGCCGCTGATCTCCGCCTCCCGGCCGCCCCCGAGACAGCTGATTGGTTGCCCGGGCACAATACTAATGTATTGAATTTTTTTTTTTAATGCCTTTTGCTTACTTTTATTTAGCTTTCACAGTGTATATTAATACACTTCAAAAGCCAAAAGGGCTGCCACACATGTCACACAGGGGAGGAACACAGAATTCTCCCTCCCCGTGTGACATCACATCCGGCAGCGCCCACGTTATACGCACTAGAATTGTGCATCGTCTGAACGGCGATGCATAATTCCAGCGGTTATAATAGCCTCTATGGGAGAAAGCGCGGGCAAAAAACCGGCAACAATTGACATGTTGATTCTTTTTACGTGCGCGCTTTCTCCCATAAAAGAGCAGCGTATATTTACGTAGCGTCTGCACGGCAAAAGTGAAAGTCATTTCACCTTGCCGGCAGACGCAGGTGCGCTTTTGTGAAAAAACACAGAGTAAAAAAGTGCAAAAAAGCGCTATGTGTGAACGTAGCCTTAGGATCGCATGAGACATTGGCATATACACACTAGGTTTTTCCTGTTTTTTTTCTCTCCTTTATGGTAACATAAATGTTTAGCACTGATATACCGTATCTTGTGGAGTCATTCGCCTGTGTGCATGTAAGGCGGCCGTCACACGCTAAGATATCTAGACCGATATTGTAAGCGATCACGTGCACGCGCGATCGCTTACAATATCGCTCACATCGCTGGTGAGCTGTCACACAGACAGACTCACCAGCGATGTGGATCCGCGATCTCGCTGGTTACTATGGTACACATCGGGTTACTAGGCGCCGCGCGTCGCTTAGTTACCCGACGTGTACCATAGTTACCATCTCCCAGCATAGGCTCTGCCGCTGGGAGATCGCTCATCGTGGTGTTATACACCACGATGAAGCAGATCGCTAAATCGTAAATCACAAGATGTGAGGTCCGGACCTCAGATCTCGATTTTGCGATTTGATCATGAATCGCTCGTCGTATCTTGCCGTCACACGCACAGACATCGCTTACGCGATGTTTAATCTGCCGCGTTCAAGCGATATCTTGCGCGATATCTGTGCGTGTGACGGCCGCCTAATGTATATATACTTGGTGTTTACACTTTTGCAGGTCTCCTGTTTGATTGATGATTAGTCCTTACTCTATGGCGCAGTTAAGAGTCCTATGTGACTTTAGTACCATAGTTACATAGGACTATTATTTTAACCCATTATTGATACATTTAGTGTTATATTTTTGCCTCAGGTGGTATATCTAGTTTCTGACTCACACAATTGTGTTGTTTCCATGCTTTCTTTCCTCAGGATGCAGATGTGGGCTCCCTTATGACACTCCACATACCAGGTGATATAATCCTGGAGTGATCACGATATTTTGGAATCTTTATTATTCGAGGGAGAACTACGAGTTTTGTATTGAGGACCATGCATTACATTACACTGAAACATCCTATGATTCATACTTGCCAACTTTGAAGGAGAGACATCCAAATTGCGCTGCCACTGAAATTTGTATTCTTGACCGAAAGTGATAGTTTAAAGGTACATCCCAGTCTAAAGACCTTTATACAGATTGAATGAAAGTCAGCCCAATCCAACAGTTTTGACTTGACTGTCCAACATCTGATGTACGGTATATGGGGATCTCAAAACATTTCACCAATAGATTAAGTCAACGCTTGAGGAGTTGGAATTTCAGGGGTCTTTTGTTTTCAGATTAGAGAAGCTTGTCCCAGAGGTGTCTGATATCAGCCTTCTTGGACGAGCATTGAGCTGACAGCTTTCTCGTGTGTATGGCCAGATTTAGAAAGTCAAGTAGTATTTGGGGGCACAAGTATTCTACCCGCTCTAGAGATTTGCTGCCAGTCATAAGCACCCATACATATATAGACTAATGTCTCATATCCAGTTTCAGTAAACACTCCAGTGCAGATTCCAAACCTGTGGCTTGTGGGCCTGTGGTGTGTGGCTTGTGACTTTCTTCCAGCTTGGTGCATTAACATAAGGTCTAGCAAACAGTTATGAAGAGCAGATCTCTAGAAGCATACATTTGTGAGTAGCTCCACACAGAAAAGCAGATCTGAATGGGAGAAAAGTAGGAACCCCTGGATCTTGATATACTGCCTCAGTTTGATTTCTGTAGAATCGCTTTGGCTGTCATTATACAAGGAATTATGACACTACTGTGAGTGGGGCAGGAGCTGGACGTCGCGACCCTCTTTCAGACCTGTATGTGGCTCCCGACCTTCTCTCAGAGCTGGATGTGGCTCCCGACCCTCTCTCAGAGCTGTATGTGGTTCCCGACCCTCTCTCAGAGCTGGATGTGGCACCCGACCATCTCAAGAGCTGAATGTGGCTTCTGACCCTCTCTCAGTGCTGTATGTGGCTCCCGATTTTCATTCAGAGCTGGATGTGGCTTCCGACCCTCTTTCAGAGCAGTATGTGGCTCCCGTCCCTCTCTCAGAGCTGGATGTGGCTCACGACCATCTCAAGAGCTGAATGTGGCTTCTGACCCTCTCGCAGGGCTGTATGTGGCTCCCGACCTCTCAGAGCTGGATATGGCTCCCGACCCTCTCTCAGAGCTGTATGTGGCTCCCGACCCTCTCTCAGAGCTGGATGTGGCTCCCGATCATCTCAAGAGCTGAATGTGGCTTCTGACCCTCTCTCAGTGCTGTATGTGGCTCCTGACCTTCTCTCAGAGCTGGATGTGGCTTCCGACCCTCTTTCAGAGCTGTATGTGGCTCCTGACCCTCTCTCAGAGCTGGATGTGGCTCCCGACCATCTCAAGAGCTGAATGTGGCTTCCGACCCTCTCTCAGGGCTGTATGTGGCTCCTGACCTTCTCTCAGAGCTGGATGTGGCTCACGAACCTCTCTCAGAGCTGGATGTGGCTCCCAACCTGATCTCAGAGCTGTATGTGACTCCCAACCTTCTCTCATAGCTATATGTGGCTCCCAACCTTCTCTCAGAGCAGTATTTGTCTCCCAACCTTCTCTCAGAGCTGTATGTGGTTTCCAACCTTTTCTCAGAGCTGTATGTGACTCCCAACCTTCTCTCATAGCTATATGTGGCTCCCAACCTTCTCTCAGAGCGGTATTTGTCTCCCAACCTTCTCTCAGATCTGTATGTGGTTTCCAACCTTTTCTCAGAGCTGTATGTGACTCCCAACCTTCTCTCATAGCTATATGTGGCTCCCAACCTTCTCTCAGAGCGGTATTTGTCTCCCAACCTTCTCTCAGAGCTGTATGTGGTTTCCAACCTTTTCTCAGAGATGTATGTGACTCTCAACCTTCTCTCAGAGCGGTATGTGTCTCCCAGCCCTCTCAAGGGCTGAATGTGGCTCTCAAGGTCAGAAGGGTTGGCGACCTCTGCTGTAGTGCATGGGTCCCAACCTGTACTTGGGAGACATATGTGGCTCACGACCCATGATGTGTGGCTCGCAACTGTTTTCTAGCTTGGTTCATGAGCACCAGGTCTAACAAAGAGCTTTGAAGAGCAGGTCTACAGATGATGACTCATGTAAGGAACGCCACACATAAGAGCAAATTTTAATTGGGGCAAGGTGGGATCCTCCATCTAGTTCTTGATATACTGCCCCGGTGAGATTTCTGTGGAAAAGCTTTGGGCTTAGGGTGTCACCAGTGTGTCGGGCGGAAGGGTGGGTGTAGGAGCTGGACGTTCCTGTGTATAAGAGACCGGCTGCTGGCTGAGTTGGCTGTTGGCTGAGCGATCAGGTGAAGTATCGTTCAGCCAACAGCCATCTAATATGTATGGACATCTTTACGCTTTTTAAACTATATTTTCATTCACTAATTGAGTTGCAGAAGATAATGGTCACTCAGTGTCAGATATATCCGTTCAGCTATGGATTTCAGTACAGTCCCCGGGGGACGGTGTGAGGCCGACATGCCTTGTTTATTCATGAAACAGAAGTTTTATGTGGATTTAGAACTCGGATGAACTGAAGTCTCCTAATGAGGAACATAAGATTCCTTTGTGTTGCCTCCTTTAGAAGTTTTTGTTAAAATAAACAATATGTCTGGTTGATTTTGCATCTTGTATACATCATCATCTTTGTAATAATCTCTTTGCAGGAGTGAAGCAGATTTGCCCCAGGGAAATTCCTATTACTTTACTGCAGTCATTTGTATCAGGAGTGTTACATCTGCAATGCTTGCATTTTACTTCATGACTCTTTCCTTGTGTTTGCCTGCCAAAAAGTTTAATGGCATGAGGACGATAGTAATTTAGAGATGAATTTGCAGATCCTAATAAAGGAGAACAGAAAAGTTAATTTAGTAATATGGTAGAGAATTAAATAGGGGTACAATGTATGAGAAGGAAGTCTTTAAGGTCTTTAAGTAATTGATCATGACTTTGGCATCAGACCTGGTCAGTTGCCCGTGGTGTATTGCTTTTTTGATCCACCTATTTTGTATTTGGTTTAATAAGCTCTGAGTGCTGGGTGCCTGACTGCTGGGACCCCCACTGACCACAAGAACGGCCATAGCTCCGTCTCAAGGTAGCACAGGCATCGGCTCCATTCTTTGTTCCATGGCCGACCTCTGCTCCATTCATTCTTCCATAGCCGGCCTCTGCTCCAGCATTCTTCCATGGCTGGCCTCTGCTTTATTCATTCTGCCATGGCCAGCCTCTGCTTCATTTATTGTTCCATGCCCGACCTCTGCTTCATTCATTCTTCCATGGCCGACCTCTGCTTCATTCATTCCTCCATGGCCGACCTCTGTTTCATTCATTCTTCCATGGCCGACCTCTACTCCATTCATTCTTCCATGGCCGGCCTCTGCTTCATTCATTCTTCCATGGCCGACCTCTGCTTCATTCATTCCTCCATGGCCGACCTCTGCTTCATTCATTCTTCCATGGCCGACCTCTGCTTCATTCATTCTTCCATGGCCGACCTCTACTCCATTCATTCTTCCATGGCCGGCATCTGCTTCACTCATTCTTGCATGGCCGACCTTTACTCCATTCATTCTTCCATGGCTGGCCTCTGCTTCATTTATTGTTCCATGCCCGACCTCTGCTTCATTCATTCTTCCATGGCCGACCTCTGCTTCATTCATTCCTCCATGGCCGACCTCTGCTTCATTCATTCCTCCATGGCCGACCTCTGCTTCATTCATTCATTCTTCCATGGCCGACCTCTACTCCATTCATTCTTCCATGGCCAGCCTCTGCTTCACTCATTCTTCCATGGCCGACCTCTACTCCATTCATTCTTCCATGGCCGGCCTCTGCTTCATTCATTCTTCCATGGCCGACCTCTACTCCATTCATTCTTCCATGGCCAGCCTCTGCTTCACTCATTATTCCATGGCCGATCTCTACTCCATTCATTCTTCCATGGCCGGCCTCTGCTTCATTCAGACGGGCATCTTGAAAGCCTCGTTCTTGGAATCACTTTGGTCCCAACAGTTGGACCTTGCAAAATTGGGCAATTATTCCCTATTATATGGGTGAGGAATAACTTCCAAACTTACCACAAACCCTTTAACTGAACTTGTTGCATCATAAATGTGCATCTCTTAGGCCCACAGTATAGTATAGAAATGTTTGTATGAATGTGGCTTAGCAATAACTAAGCATTATATGTTGTATATTCCTGTGCACACTTTATGTGGTCATTGTCTAGTACTATCTTGAAACTGTGTGGCAGAATTTCTGAGATCTGTATTACCAGTCGGTGAGGTACATCATCTATATTCTAAGGCTGCCTTCACATTTGCATTTGTGTCTGCATGTGTATGGCATGCAGACGCAAACGCAGTGCAAACACATCCCATACTGATGTGAACGCAGCGGAGAATCTCCGCATGCGTTCACATTAGTATGAAGCCCAGCCAGCCAATCAGCTGTCTTGGCGGTGGCTGGGAGGCGGAGATAGGGGCAGGGATCTCCTCCTCCCGGCCACAGCTGCTCTCCCGCCGGTGTCGGCGCGGGAGATTTGAAGATACAGCTGATCTGACAGCTGTTTAAATCTCCCGCGCCGACACCGAATAGGGTGATATCGGTGCAGGAGATAAGAAACAGCTGATCACTGCTTCAAATCTCCCGCGCCGACATCACGTATTCAGTGTCAGCGCGGGAGATTTAAACAGCTGTCAGATCAGCTGTATCTTCAAATCTCCCGCGCCGACACGCGGCGGGAGAGCAGTGGAGACTCCAGCTGATCTCCCGGTGGCTGCTGCTGATCACCGGCAGCCACCGGGAGAGATTTCAATGTGATCCACAGCGTTCTCCTGCGCTGTCATGCGGAGGACACTGCGGATCCATTGAGATCCATGCATTGTTTGTGCGCTTGCGGACTCTTGCAGATAAAACAAGCGCCCACGACCGCACAAAAAATGCAACAGGCTGCGTTCGGAGGGCGCACAAATTGTGCGCATCCGAACGCAAACGCAACCGAACGCAGCCAATACGCAGGCACATGCGTTCCCATGTTAAACATAGGAACGCAGTGCTGCGTTCGGTACGCTGCGCTTGCAAGCGCAAGTGTGAAGCCAGCTTTAGTGTCTATATAAACCCATATCCTGTCATAAATCAGCCAGTATTTCTGCACTGATTGTCAGCATTCATTTGTGAGAGTCTTCCTGAATGTTAACTCTGGCAGCCCATTTCAATAGGGATCAGGCTATGCTTTGGATAGTTGTTTGTGGAGACGCTGTTTTTTTGCATCCTTTCCTCTCCTGGTGATAACCCTTTGCTCTATTCTTGTTGATGCCTCTACTTCTTTGGTGCTGCCACCAACAATACGAGACTGTTCAGGGACTGGACCGGATGATCTTCCTGAACCAGGTCAATATCTGTTTTATGAGTTGAAGGGAATATATTAACAGATTTTTGCATAACGTAGGGGCAGAGACCCTGATTCAAGAGATTTGTCACTTACTGCGCTGCTTGCTGTAGATTTGAGATAATCACTGTTTAATCAACAGGAGATTTTAACTAGAGGACAAATAATCCAAATTCATGAACTCTGCATCCCCCATCCCTCACCACTGATTTACAGCTTTCTACCTATGTGCAGTGTACAAAGAAAGCTGCCAATCAGTGGTTTGGGTGGGATTATACAGAGCTCAGCATTCAGAGAACTGCTATATCTGCAGAAGATAAAACAAGGATTATATGAAAACTACAAGAAACATAACAGTAACAGGTCCATCATTGGAATCAGGCTCTTTGACTACATCATGCTGGTGTCAGAAAACATTGGAAGAACCTGGTGACACATTCCCTTAAGGATGAAGACCACAGTCTCTGTTATGTGATTTTATGTTATGTTATGGTAAGAAATAAATGTCACGTCTATGTCCTAAAGTATGGTGCTCGTTACTCAAAATCATAAGTCATAAATCAAAGGGCTTTTAATGGCAATCCAAAATATCCAAATGCTGATGTACCAGTCATTAGTTTTTGCCCTTAATCAGAATTTAAAGGGGTTGTCCGGACTAAACTGATAATTGTGCAGTCACTCTATGTGTCACTCTATGTGTCTGCAGACTTATCAATCCTCCCAGTGGCCGCACTGTGCGCTGCAAGGAGTCACGATTGGTAAACCGGGCACGGACCGTAGTTATGCAGTTTGCATGTTCGCGGCAACAACATGACTAGTGGGCGCATCCTCTCTCAATACAAGTGTATGGAGCAAGGCCGCGCACACTAGACAGCTGCTCCCACCATTCAGACACACTCACTCCATACACTGTTATAGAGCGAGGCTGCAACCACTAGTCATGTTGTTAACATGCTTACCACATGATTGCAGTCTGTTCCCGGCTTAGAAACAGTGCGGGCGCTGGGGTCATTGATCAGTTTGCAGTCATATAGAGTGACTGCAGAATTATCAGTCTAGACTGGACAATCCCTTTTAATGGTGATTGCTGGGTGGTCTATGGAGTATAGGATTTCAGTGCAGTGGTATGGTGATAATGTTACGTGGATGTGGCACCACATCTCTGCAACAGGATTCCCCATACCACTGCACTGAAACCCTACACTTCATAGACCACCAAGCAATCGTCTTACATTCTGATAAAGGTCCACAATGAGGACTAAAACATCAACATTTTGTTATTGGATTGCCTTTGATTTATTGCTTTTGAGTGCCGAGTTTACTCTTTATGTTAGTCCCTGGCTCTCCACCTGTAGTTGATCCACATTGTGGAGCACTTTGTCCTGCAGAATCTACTGTAACTTCTTTCATGTGTTTCTTCACCATTAACCTCCCATTAATACAGTGTTTTCCATTAGCGACTCGTCTTGCTAAATAAGTTCTGGTCTGTTTTGTAAAAATAACCAACCTCCTTGCTCGGACTTGTTTTGGTGCCAACATCAGCAGCCTTGATTTTAGTACTGTAAACACTGACCTGGAAATTGGGGTCAGATATGGTGACTCTGGATTTGTTTTAATGAACGAACATTTTACAGTTTAGCTTCAATCCTATAAAAAGTGCAATAATAGATGTACAATGTTTGAAGGAGTTGGTTGTATATAGACAGTCTGGAAGTTAAACCTTACATTGACATGGCTGCCCTGTAACATCAAAGGGGTTATCCAATATCATGAAAAAGCTTCAGAAAACAGTGATACACCTAAATTGTGTAAAGAACATATTACTCACCCTTTGACTGCCACTTCCCCAATGCTCCTCAATATCCTCCTCTTTACATTTGCAACAGGTGTAAATTCAACATGACCACTGCAGCCAATCACCGGCCTTAATGGTCCCCAGTGACTTCTCTCCCCCGCTGCCCTGGAGTAACAGGTCTCACCCTATACACACATATGGCCAGAGACCTGTCACTCACCTCCAGGACAGCGGGCGGAGAGATGTCAACAGGGATCTGACAGTCCAGCTAGTCCTCATCATGGCTCAGCTCCCAGAGGATATTAAAATTGTGTATTCTCTGAAAACTGAAGCGTTTTGGAGTCAAACATGCCTGGCTGGGTTTATTATACAGCCATGGTCTAATACATACTGCCTGGGGATTGGGCAAGTACCAGATATCAAGTTCCCTTTAATGTCATATGGTTGGTTATTGGGTGTAGTTTGAGGATTACTGGAAAATGCTAACAACGTCAGCACAAGGGCAGTGCAAATATATTTTTTTCCAGTGGTTTTTAACTAAAATCATTGACAAATGTAAATTGAGATTATTAACTAGATAGGCTATGCTTACACTTCTATTTGTACATTCTGTTTGTCCATTCTGTTTTTAGGAACAGACAAACGGAAATAATGTTCAATGCAGATGCACTGTAGGATATGGGCAGCACAGTGGTTAGCTCTGCAGCCTTGCAGCACTGGGGTCTGGGTCCAAATCCCACGAAGGACAACATCTGCAAGGAGTTTGTATGTTCTTCCGTCTTTGTGTGGGTTTCCTCTGGGCACTCCAATTACATATTGATAGGTCTGTCCAGTCTAGGTTTGCAGTATCTAATGGTTAGCATTGATATATCTGCCCCACAGGGTGTAAGCCACCATCGCTATGATCAGTGCTGTACACAGTTTTCCTGATTGCACAGACTCTGGAGATGTTTAAAGATACCGTCACACGCGGCAATATTGCTAGGCAATTTCACTGGCAATTTGCTGATTGCAGTGAAATCATGGACACATTGTTCTATTTTGTTGCTGGTGTACAAATGGAACAATGTGTCCATGATTTCACTGCAACCAGCAAATTGCCAGTGAAATTGCCTAGCAATATTGCCGCGTATCACGGTACCTTTAGGCCGCTCATTACAAAGTGAGCAGTGGCTGCAACTGCACACCGCTACTGACTGACAGCTGGCGTTACACATATGGAGTGCTAAGGGCTGGGATGCTCAGGCTGCTGTGCAGGGTAGTACCCTGAATGCTATGTTACCGTGGTGGCTATCTGAGCAGCTGTTTCCTTGGCTTCACATCAAAAGTGTGGTTGTTTTACAAGGGGTGCAGAGTTTATAATGCAGTAATAAAGGAAAATAAGGAAGAACGTTTGTGAGGCCAGTTGGGATGTTTGCCAAGATTGGCCGGCACTGCAGGAGTTCCTTGGGAGATAAGTGGTGAGGAGCAGTGCAGATGATTAATCTTTCCCAACCAGGGCTGGCTCCCAGGAACGTTATAGAGTCAGTATGGTGCAGCAGGGAATAGTGCAGCAGGAGATAGGATGGTCACTTTACTGTTCACAGACAGATCCACAGGACACAGTACTTCTTCAACAAGCCTCCAGTCTGGCTTGTCTGATGGGAACCTAATTCTCTGCTGAGTAGTATTTTGCCTTCTGCTGCTACTCTTCCATCACGGAGCCTGAAACTACCAATACCACCTAGCACCTGTTCCATGTCTTTCCTCCAGTCGGGCTGGCAGCGTGGGTCCTGTGGGCACACGTGTTTGAAGCAGTTCCCTGACCCTGTGATGGTGCTGAGCCCCTGGAAACTGCACATACTGCTGGGTGGGAGAGACCCACACAGCAATTCATGTTTGTCACCAGACCATGGAAGTCAGGGTGTCCTAGGGACTGAGACTCCCCCATACAGCTAACTGAGGAGGGTTTCCTCAGCGCCTCCATCCAGGAGCTCTCCTCGTGTTCCACTACTTTGATCTACTACTCACTAACCCCTTTACTAACCATAGACTGTGTCACAAGCCAAACCCGGGCATCAAGTGCACAGCCCTCTGGTAAGGGATCTGGCCTTCTGTGTGATTGTTTCATTACTCAGCAGAGAAATCATTACTCCCATCAAACCAGCAATACAGTTAATTCTTACAGATAGTACCATTCTGTGGTGACCAGACTCAGGGGCACTGATTCAATACAGAGCCACCTATCAGTCAGCACCAGGGGTGTGGGTAGAGCCACCGCTCACTGTATACTGACCACTGACTGTAACTGCTCCAGCCGCACCTCTAGAACTGTAAACCGGAGGCTGCTGGGTAAAATAAAATTAATTTCTTCCTGGTAGCCAGGCTTTCAGTGCAGTGAAAGCTTTAGAACACTATTAACCTGCAGATTAACCCCTTATCTGCAGGATAATAGGGTTTTTGACATGACAGGTTGACTTTAACCAACAAAACAAAAAAAAAAATGACCCCCCCCCCTAAAAAAAAAGACAATCCAAAAACACAAGAAAAAACTGTGCCAAGAGGTTCTCTTTTAAGTATATTTGTGTATTTTGTGGGCTGAACAATCCTATTAATAAATGTCCACAAAATTTCTTCTACGTCTGTGTGGATGACAAACTTGTTGAAAAACACAAGGGGAGAGTAGATTTGTGCAATTTCCCAGAACTGGTTCCAGTTTATTAGCTGTGACTTATCTGAATCACATCCTGAGGCTGCTAATGTTAGAAGTCGTGTTAAGAGATAAAGGTATGACATTAAGAAAATGTCATGTTAGCTTCTGCATATAATTGGCAATCAGTTCTCGTTAATGCCGCCCAACGACCCGGACTAGTGACTTCATCATAGAAGCTTCTCTTTCTTTCAGGAATTTTATATTATGAGGTTCATGCTGAACATTTTTCAGCAGAGTAATAATACTCATCTTACCATTTCCAGGGAGTATATTGAGTAAATTTAGTAGTACCTACATCTGCGTCTGAGGTTCAGTTTCCACCGAAAATACCTAAACCCATTATAGTTAATTGGATCCATCAACGCGACTGGTTTCCGACACCTGCTGGTTGCGATACTTCCATTATTTTCTTGGAGGGAAAAGTACAAATGTCGATAGAACCTAGACTAAAACATATGTTGGGCAGCCTATATATTATACCTGTTAAGGTACCTTTACACGCTGCAACTGCGGTGTAGCAACTGAGAGGCAATCGGGATTTCCGTCACGGTTGCCTTGAAATTGCTACGAAGTTGCAGCGTGTAATTGTGGAACCCGGTGGTGATTTTCTAAGTTGCTCCCGGTTGCTGTTTCAGAGCATTGTTCAAACACCAGAGGCAACCCAGAAGGTGAATTGCCCTGGTTTTGGCGTGTGAACAGGCGATAGGGATGGAATCTGCGTCACCTAGTGATTTCCCAGAGGCGTGCCACAGCCTGCTGGATACCGCGCCCATCAGCGATGATTGGTGGGGGCTACTGTGTTTCAATTGGCTGTCCCTTCACAGGGCGCCATATTTAAAGAGCTGTCCATACACACTACACAATTGCAATGGTGTCATGTATTAGCCAGCCTTCCTGCGCAGGCTGGCCAATCATGTCGCTATTGCGTTGTCTAATCAGCGTGTTTGGGGCGTGGAATACACAACTCTGTCACGCCTATGTTCTTGCGGCGCTGAACATATACGCCCACATTCCCTTAGTGGTTGCGGCGTGTGAAGCGGCGTTGGGATTTAACCGGATGTTTCCCGCAGGATCTGTTTTAACTTCCAGGGAACCACGTTCCCTCAGGTTGAGGGCGCAATTGCGGCGTGTACATGCAGCATCGGCGTTCGGTATCAACCGTCAAAAACGTGCACGTTCGGTTGCTACCGAACGCCGGTGATAGTTGCAGCGTGTACAGGTACCTTTAGCTATTTAATAATAATAATAATAAATCTTTATATCTATATATTTGTGTATATACAATATATATGTATAGCCACCTTTCCAGCGCCACTTTTTACCTTTTGTAGGTGGCACAGGTATTACATTTATTAGGTGCCACTAGAGAGATAACCTTCTGCCAATATACATGGACCAAGGAGAACTAAACTGATGGTAAACTAAATTATGTAAGAATATGGAAAGCAGAAAATGTTGCTCTGAGTATCAAAAACACCAAAAACGTTGGAAACCCCACTGTAAAGGAGCACGGCTGCTGGGAATGTTGGATTCCTCTCCTCGGTCCTCTGAAATACTTAGCAGACACGCTGTGTAACACATCCGTTATAATGTGGACATTGACAGATTATTGGCTGTCATAAGCTGATTCTCACAGCCCTTGCAGGGGAATAGTACGCAGGCCTGCATGTTGTATCATTGGAATGCTCATCTGCTTAAGGAAAAAGGTCCCAAAATAACACCACATATGGGAAACCTACACTTTATAAGTGTACACACAGTCTACAGTATAAATTACAAGTTGACCTCCTTCAAGTTTGTAAGTTATCCAGTATCCATAGAATTGGGGATGATTTTTTCGATCACAGGAGTTCTGACTGATGGCACCCTGACGATCCTGAGATCTGGGGGCTCTAAAGAGGCTCGGGTGAATTGAACGGTGGTTGATCATGTGTACTGCCAATCCGTTCATTCTTATGGGAGCACAAAAGACGAGCACTTCATAGTCTCAGTTCCCAGGATCAGTGGAGGCCCTAGCAGTCCGACATCCAAGGATGCGGAAGTTAACCCCTTTCTAATGGATAGTGATAACTTACAAACTTGAGAATACAGTCTAGTGTTCGGCTCCCCGCTTCATATTTCCAATAGAATATATGATCTGTTGTCCATTATCTTCATAACATCCATGAAGTTCAATACATCAGATCTATAGTGTTTGGTTCTATTCAGATGTGATGTGGTACCACAATGTAAAAATACTGGTGGGAAGTGTAATCCATTCTCTAACTTTGTGCTGATGAGCGGTGAGAACACTGAAATTTCATTATGTACAGTGCCTACAAGTAGTATTCAACCCCCTGCAGATTTAGGTGGTTTGATAAGATGCAAATAAGTTAGAGCCTTCAAACTGCAAACGAGAGTAGGATTTATTAACAGAAGCATAAATCTTACAAACCAAAAAGTTATGTTGCTCAGTTGAATTTTAATAAATTTTAAACATAAAAGTGTGGGTCAATTATTATTCAACCCCTCAAACCACCAGCATTCTGTTTGGTCCCCCTAAAGTATTAAGAAGTAGTTCAGGCACAAAGAACAATGAGCTTCACATGTGTGAATTAATTATCTCTTTTGCCAGTCTTTTCTGACTATTTAAGACCCTCCCCAAACTTGTGAACAGCACTCATACATGGTCAACATGGGAAAGACAAAGGAGCATTCCAAGGCCATCAGAGACAAGTTCGGGGAGGGTCACAAGGCTGGCAAGGGGTACAAAACCCTTTCCAAGGAGTTGGGCCTACCTGTCTCCACTGTTGGGAGCATCATCCGGAAGTGGAAGGCTTATGGAACTACTGTTAGCCTTCCACGGCCTGGACAGCCTTTGAAAGTTTCCTCCCGTGCCGAGGCCAGGCTTGTCCGAAGAGTCAAGGCTAACCCAAGGACAACAAGGAAGGAGCTCCGGGAAGATCTCATGGCAGTGGGGACATTGGTTTCAGTCAATACCATAAGTAATGTACTCCACCGCAATGGTCTCCGTTCCAGATGAGCCCGTAAGGTACCTTTACTTTCAAAGCGTCATGTCAAGGCTCGTCTACAGTTTGCTCATGATCACTTGGAGGACTCTGAGACAGACTGGTTCAAGGTTCTATGGTCTGATGAGACCAAGATCGAGATCTTTGGTGCCAACCACACACGTGACGTTTGGAGACTGGATGGCACTGCATACGACCCCAAGAATACCATCCCTACAGTCAAGCATGGTGGTGGCAGCATCATGCTGTGGGGCTGTTTCTCAGCCAAGGGGCCTGGCCATCTGGTCCGCATCCATGGGAAGATGGATAGCACGGCCTACCTGGAGATTTTGGCCAAGAACCTCCGCTCCTCCATCAAGGATCTTAAGATGGGTCGTAATTTCATCTTCCAACAAGACAACGACCCAAAGCACACAGCCAAGAAAACGAAGGCCTGGTTCAAGAGGGAAAAAATCAAGGTGATGGAGTGGCCTAGTCAGTCTCCTGACCTTAACCCAATTGAAAACTTGTGGAAGGAGCTCAAGATTAAAGTCCACATGAGACACCCAAAGAACCTAGATAACTTGGAGAAGATCTGCATGGAGGAGTGGGCCAAGATAACTCCAGAGACCTGTGCCGGCCTGATCAGGTCTTATAAAAGACGATTATTAGCTGTAATTGCAAACAAGGGTTATTCCACAAAATATTAAACCTAGGGGTTGAATAATAATTGACCCACACTTTTATGTTTAAAATTTATTAAAATTCAACTGAGCAACATAACTTTTTGGTTTGTAAGATTTATGCTTCTGTTAATAAATCCTACTCTCGTTTGCAGTTTGAAGGCTCTAACTTATTGGCATCTTATCAAACCACCTAAATCTGCAGGGGGTTGAATACTACTTGTAGGCACTGTATATGGAGATTCTGGTGTGGCTTTATATCCTCAGTCATGTAGTAAGGCGCATTACAGTCTCGATATTGACATATAGGATCACTACTTCTAATAAGTCGAGCTTTGGTTTCACTTCTTTGAGGTCGTTCATTAATAGTGGGGTCTCAGGGTTCGCCCCCTCCACCTTTCACCCACCCCCTGATCTGAAGGTCTAGAACACATAACATACGGTTTCATCACGTCGGGTCCCTGCCTTTGTAGCAGGATCAGAAACTGAGCCTGCTTTATTCCTAGCGGATGCTGGTTGCGTTATACAGTCATCATCTACCTCTAACAACCATAGGTGGAGCTGAGCTCTGGCTGCCGGTGTGAACAGCAGCAGTTACAGCACATGGTCCAGGAGACGTGCTAATCTAAAGGCCCATCGCATTCCCCCCTTCCCCATGGTTAGATCATGTAGTGCAGATGTGGGCTATGGCAGCCAGGGATCTACTGAAAACTCATCTTCGTTCCTTGATGTACTCTCGTGAAGACCAGCCCATGGGTTCAATAGAATTCAATAGAAGGGACTAACAAAATAAGAAAAAGTATTATTAATCTAAACAAACATGTTAAAAAACAAAGATTAGAATAATCCGTCTTGTTCCTGTTTAAAATAAAGAAATATAATAAATGTAAAAAATAAACATATAAAAAGCATAAGTATCAAAAACAAAAAAGAAGCCCTTGCACAACTCCATTAACTGTAAAAGTATTTTTTTATGAATTTTCATATGTCTATACCTGTGGATTCTGCTGATCATACCTTCTAGTGAAGGATCCTATGTGTCTATACATGTGGATTCTGCTGATCATACCTTCTAGTGATAGATCTTACATGTCTATACCTGTGGATTCTGCTGGTCATACCTTCCAGTGATGGATCTTATATGTCTATTCCTGGAGATTCTGCTGGTCATACCTTCCAGTGATGGATCTTACATGTCTATACCTGTGGATTCTGTTGGTCATACCTTCTAGTGATGGATCTTACATGTCTATACCTGTGGATTCTGTTGGTCATACCTTCTAATGATGGATCTTATATGTCTATACCTATGGATTCTGTTGGTCATACCTTCTAGTGATGGATCTTACATGTCTACACCTGTGGATTCTGCTGGTCATACCTTCTAGTGATGGATCTTACATGTCTATACCTGTGGATTCTGCTGGTCATACCTTCTAGTGATAGATCTTACATGTCTATTCCTGTGGATTCTGCTGGTCATACCTTCTAGTGATAGATCGTACATGTCTATACCTGTGGATTCTGCTGGTCCTACCTTCTAGTGATGGATCTTACATGTGAATCTTGCCAGGATCTTGGTGTCTGCACTGTTAATTACACAGTCTGAAAAATTACAAGCCGACGTTATGTCTGCGGCTGCCCAAAAATAGGTCCTGTACCTTATCATTTTAGTAAACAAAAGCTTTGTGTGCGGATGTAACGTATTCTTCACAGCAAGAAAGCGTCCCAGAATAAATCCGTCATATTGGTGGCACTCGAAGAAAGGCCTCATTCACTCTCACAGGAAAACTCCTGGCATCCTGTGCCGAAGAATGCAGCCAGTGTGCAGCCGGAGAGCCATGTTTACCTGCTAACCGAACGTCGGCCCACCTACATGAGTCATATCATTAAATCAGGGGATTACGGAATCAGTTTTTTTTTGTTATACTCAAAATTTGTTTTTTTTTTTCTCTAAGACTGTTGGAAACACTAATTATTAACATTGTTTAAATCCTTGGAATATATAACTGGAGACTACTATCCTAAAGGATTTCATGTGAATGGATCCTTGTACTAGAACAACCATATGTGATTTTAAGGAGAATCTGCCACCAGGTTTTTACTTTCCCATCTGAGAGGGGGAGAGACCCTGATATCAGTGATGTATCACTTACTGGGCTGCTTGTTGCAGTTTTTATTTAAAAAAAATGCTGCTTTTCAGCTGTGGGCACTGTGCATAGGCAGAAAGCTGCCAATCGGTGGTGGGAACAGAGTTATACAAAGCTCTTGAATAGTGATGACTCTATGGTAGAAGAGTTTAAAAGCACTCTAGTGATAATCTCCTTTGATACATTGCCAGAATCAGGGTCACTGCCCCTACATTTTGCTTCTCTTACAAAAAGTAGCAAAAATCTGTTGACAGATTCCCTTTAAAGAGGTTGTTGACCTTTAGGAAAATATTTTTCTTATTTTAATGCATGTAGTTGTGGCTATAAATCATTTTTAGAATTGGAGCTCATTAAAAATGCTGCATCATTTTCCCTCTGAGTTGAACTAGATATGACTGGCTATGAATGAGGAATAAGGCTGAGTTCACATGTCCAGCAATCGTCCATTAGAACGGATCCAGCCGTAAGTCCTTTGGGAAAATAGTTGTGCAAACACAATAATTTTTCCCGTTTCGAAAAAAATAGATTTTTGCAGAAGCCCTTTTTTTTTTGTAACATTGGAGTCTATGGAGGACGGATTTGTTAACTGATCACTATTTAGCCTTCATTCTTTTATTTGTAAAGGATCCGATTTTTGCTTACTGCATCCATTTCAAATAGAAGATAAATAGCAATCAATTAACGCATCCATTTTCAATAGACTCTCATGATAAAAAAAAATTACCGTATATAGTCGTGTATAAGCCGACCCGTGTATAAGCCGACCCCCTACTTTTGCCCCCAAAATCTGGGAAAACCTATTGACTCGTGTATAAGCCGAGGGTGGACCCCAGCACAGGTATACAGCCCCCAGCAGTGTGGTATACAGCAGCCTCCCCAGTGGTATATACAGCCCCAGTGGTAGTATCCAGCAGCCCCAGAGGTATATACAGCCCCAGTGGCAGTATCCAGCAGCCCCAGAAGTATATACAGCCCCAGTGGTAGTATCCAGTAGCCCCAGAGGTATATACAGCCCCAGTGGTAGTATACAGTAGCCATAGAGGTATATACAGCCCCAGTGGTAGTATCCAGTAGCCCCAGAGGTATATACAGCCCCAGTGGTAGTATCCAGCAGCCCCACAGGTATATACAGCCCCAGTGGTAGTATCCAGTAGCCCCAGAGGTATATACAGCCCCAGTGGTAGTATACAGTAGCCATAGAGGTATATACAGCCCCAGTGGTAGTATCCAGCAGCCCCAGAGGTATATACAGCCCCAGTGGCAGTATCAAGCAGCCCCAGAAGTATATACAGCCCCAGTGGTAGTATCCAGTAGCCCCAGAGGTATATACAGCCCCAGTGGTAGTATACAGTAGCCATAGAGGTATATACAGCCCCAGTGGTAGTATCCAGTAGCCCCAGAGGTATATACAGCCCCAGTGGTAGTATACAGTAGCCATAGAGGTATATACAGCCCCAGTGGTAGTATACAGTAGCCCAGAGGTATATACAGCCCCAGTGGTAGTATCCAGCAGCCCCAGAAGTATATACAGCAGCCCCAGAGGTATGGCTTATATTGGCAGCCAGCCTACTTACAAAACACATACCCATACATACACACATATATACACACACACACACACACATACACATATATACACATACACACACACACACACACACACATACACATATATACACATACACACACACATACACACACACACACACACACACAGCTTCCTACCTTGTCCCCCATTCTGCAGTGCTTTCCGGTGTCCTCCGTGCTCCGTTCCCGGTCTGCTGGGCCTTGTGGTTCCTCCTGGTTCCTCCTCCTTCGGTTCCATCATGGGGGCTGCCATCTTGTTTCTTCTCTCCGCCCCCGGCCAGTGATGTCAGAGCAGGCCGCGCTGTGATTGGCTAGCACCCGTGACATGTGATCACGGGTGCTAGCCAATCACAGCGCGGCCTGCTCTGACATCACTGGCCGGGGGGGAGAGAAGAAGCAAGATGGCAGCCCCCATGATGGAACCGAAGGAGGAGGAACCAGGAGGAACCACAATGCCCAGCAGACCGGGAACAGAGCACGGAGGACACCGGAAAGCACTGCAGAACGGGGGACAAGGTAAGAAATACTGCGCAGCGCCCCCCCCCACCCCCCGCACCCCCTCCCACCATAGGATTACCGTATTGACCCGTGTATAAGCCGAGGGGGGACTTTTCAGCCCATTTTTTGGGCTGAAAAACTCGGCTTATACACGAGTATATACGGTAATACATTTTTTCAAAATTGACAAAAAAATTGTGTTTGCACAACATTTTTGCCAGCGGATTGCTGCTGGATACGTTTTAATATAATGATAATAATAATTTTATTTATATAGCACCAACATATTACGCAGCACTTTACAATTCGGAGGGGACATGTACAGAGAATATGAGACAATACAGCGTAACAAAAATTTAAAAAACCATGAGGAGTGAAGTCCCTGCTCGCAAGCTTACAATCTAGAGAAAATAGGGGAGGCACAAAAGGTAACAGTAACAAATGATGCCATATATGGTCCAGCCATCGATATAATAATAAAGGGATTCATGTAACGCTGCATGAATCGGTCATCGGTCAGAATCTGTACAAGTATGGATAAAGTGCTATATTATGCATGGGGGACAGACAGACAGTCTGCAGGTGCAGACAGATGACACGAGAGGCCAGATTTGGAAAAGGGAAGATAGGAATAGTTAGACAAGTGAGGTGAGGTGATAGGCCAGTCTAAAGAGATGTGTTTTTAAAGCTCGCTTAAAACTATTGCTATTGGGAATTAATTGAATTGTTTTTGGTAACCCGTTCCAGAGAATTGGCGCAGCTCGTGAGAAGTCCTGGAGACGAGAGTGGGAGGTTCGGACTGTAGCTAATGTCAGTCTTAGGTAACTTGCGGAACAGAGGGCACGTGTAGGGCGAAAGACAGAGATGAGGGAGGAGATGTAGGGAGGTGCAGAACTGTGGAGGTCTTTGTGGGTGAGAGTGATAATTTTATATTGTACTAGCAGATTGGCAACCAGTGCAGTGACTGCCCCAGGATAGAGGCATCGGTGAAGCGGTTGGAGACGAATATGATCCTGGCTGCTGCGTTGAGGATGGATTAGAGAGGAGAGAGTTTAGTATTAGGGAGACCAATTAATAGAGAATTGCAGTAATCCAGGCGAGAATGAATAAGGGCAAAGGTTAGTGTTTTTGCAGAGTCAACAGTAAGAAAAGGTCAAATTCTAGAGATGTTTTTGAGGTGTAGGTGACATGAGCAAGCGAGTGACCGGATGTGGGGAGTAAAGGAGAGATCCGGGACAAATATAACCCCAAGACAGTGGGCGTACTGCTGAGGAGTAACGGTAGAACCACATACAGAAACAGCAATATTAGATTTCGGAAGTTTAGGAGAGTGAGGAAACATGAGAAGTTCAGTTTTTGACAGATTCAATTTAAGGTAGAGAGAAGACATGATGTTTGAGACAGCAGACAAACAATCACTGGTCTTTTGTAGTAATGTAGTAGTGTGTAACTGGGTGTTGTCAGCATAGAGATGGTACTGAAAACCAAATCTACTCATGGTTTGTCCAATGGGGCAGTGTATAGCGAGAAGAGAAGGGGACCTAGGACTGAACCCTGAGGAACCCCAACCGTGAGGGGAAGAGGAGAGGAAGAGGAGCCGGCGAAAGATACAGTGAAGGAACAGTCAGAGAGGTATGAGGAGAACCAGGAGAGAGCGGTGTCCTTAACCTCGATAGAGCAGAGCATAGAGAGAAGGAGCTGGTGATTCACAGTATTGAATGCAGCGGAGAGATCCAGGAGGATCAGCCAGGAGAAGTGACCATTAGATTTAGCTGTTAGTAGATCATTAGAGACTTTAGTGAGGGCAGTTTCAGTAGAGAGTAAGGAGCCGAAGCCGGATTGTAGAGGGCCAAGAAGAGAATTGTCAGAGAGATAGCGAATCATATGGAAGTGGACCAAGCGTTCCAGGAGTTTAGAGATGAAGGGGAGATTAGAGACAGATCGGTAATTAGCAGCACAGTTGTGGTCAAGGGATGTTTTTTTTTTTTAATAATGGATGTATGCTGGCGTGTTTGAAGGAGGAGGGGAAAACACCAGATGAGAGGGAAAGAGTAAATATTTTGTTTAGGTGAGATGTGACAGCTGGGGAAAGAGATGAAAGGAGATGTGAGGGAATAGGGTCACTGGTGCAGGTAGTAGGGCGAGAAGATGCAAGAAGCTGGATGACTTCTTCCTCTGTGACCGGATCAAAGACCGAAAGTGAGTTGGATGAAGTGCACGAGGGAGGAGAAAGCATGATGTTCTGAGGCTGTGAGGAAATTTCCAGTCGTATGTTGTGAATTTTGTCCTTAAATATTTGGCCAGATCGTCAGCGCTGAGGCTGGTGGTTGGAGGCTGTACTCTTGGACTGAGGAGAGAATGGAACGTGTCAAAGAGTCGTTTAGCATTGTTGGCTAGTGAAGTGATAAGAGTGTTAAAGTAAGCTTGTTTGGAGAGGTGAAGGGCGGTGTTGTATGTTTTTAGCATAAACTTATAATGGATGAAATCTTCGGCCAGGTTGGATTTTCTCCACAGGTGTTCTGCACACCTGGAGCACCGCTGGAGAAACCGTGTTTGCAGTGTGTGCCAGGGTTGCCGCTGTTGGTGCTGAGATGTTTTAAGTGGAAAGAGATTGGGGCCAGTGAAGACTGTAAATTCTTTATCAGTTTCTCAGTGTCATTGGCACGTATATTCCTATAGGTGAAAGAGTTGGGAGTGTCCTTGAAGGGTTGACAGTACTTGACTGAAAATGAAAGAAGGTTGTGGTCTGAGAGTGCTGTAATGGGACAAAATGCCGAATTGCCCGCGCTGCCACAGGAATCACCAGGAAACAAGGAGTTAACTGGGCAGATGTTTCTTTATTTTATCCTACGCGTTTCAGAGCTCTAGCCGAGCTCCTTCCTCAGGGAACCCTGAGGAAGGAGCGAGCCTCTATCCGAGCTCCTTCCTCAGGGAACCTGAGGAAGGAGCTCGGATAGAGGCTCTGAAACGCGTAGGATAAAATAAAGAAACATCTGCCCAGTTAACTCCTTGTTTCCTGGTGATTCTGGTGGCAGCGCGGGCAATTCGACATTTTGTCCCATTACAGCATTCCTGTTTCCACGGTTATCGTGAAGGTGCGGCCCTGCAGCAGCCATTTTCTACAAGCCATCTTACAGTCGATTATACGGTTGTGGGTGACACAACTGAGCCAGGTGAGCAGTTCCTAATATACACCGCTACAAACCTTTGTTAAAAGGATAAGACCCTATGCGCATTTATCTCACGTTTACAGGTGGTCTGAGAGTGGAAGAGAGGAATTTGTAAAATCAAGCACTGAACAGAGCCAGTAGAAGATCAGGTCCAGAGTATTCCCAACATCATGTGTGGCAGAGTTACAAAGTTGTGAAAGACCAAGAGAGGAGGTTAGCGTTAAAAGATGAGAGGCGGATGTGGAGATGGGGTTGTCGATAGGAATGTTAAAGTCACCCATGATGAGAGTGGGGAGATCGCAGGCTAGAAAGTAAGGAAGCCAGGTAGCAAAGTGATCAAGAAATTGACGTGCGGGGCCTGATTAGTGCACATGTGAACGCGAGTAGAGCAAAGAAAAGATGTTCCAACATTGTTATTTCATTGGGAATTCAAGTATTGTCTAAAAGCGTCATGTCCGAACAGCCGGGAATTATTTTTACATTTCATAGTGTCCCAGCCTTTGGGGGGTATAGCCTAGGACAAGCGGACATTGCAGGAAATCTGTCTGAGTCACTTGTCTTGCTGTCTGTACTGGCTTCCCTTACTATTTATGAATAATATAAATGTTTATGTACTGGCTAAAGATTATTGTAAGCAGCAGGGTTTAACTTCAGGTTCTGTTTGAAGGCTGTTGCGGCTCAGATTCCCCCTTTTTGGGAAGGAGGGATGTTGATATTTTACATTATATTTGCTTGTGTGCCTGTATTGCACCTATGAAAAAAGAGAAACTGTTTCTGATGTTGCACAATATATGGAAATGATGTATCAAGAAAGTTGTCCAAACAAAAAAAAAATATTGTTCAGCCTTCTGCCTCAAGAGGAAGATTAAAAGTTAAAGGGAATCTGTCTCTAGATTTTTGTTATTTAAGCTGAGAGCAGGATAATATAGGGCAATCAATGAGAAATGTGCAATTTAAGGTGAACCTGTCACCAGATTTAGGTGTCTTAAACTAAAAGCGCCCCCTTCAGCAGCGCCTATGCTGCATTTTAAGAAAGTGCTATTATAGATAAAAATTTACTGAGTCCTCAGGCAGCACAGTATGGGTTAAGCCCATACTATGCTGCCAACGGACGACCAGGAAAGATAAAAAAATTTTACTTTACGGTACCCGAAATTTTTCAATTTCATTTCCTGGAGTCCGTAGGCAGCACAGTATGGGCTTAACCCATACTATGCTGCCTATGGACAACCAGAAAACCCTGTTTCCCCTGTACACCAAATAAATAACTTTTCAAAACTTCCCTCCCTGTATTATAATGACCTGTTTCGGTCCGATGGGCTTCATTGTGGCTGGTCTGTCCCACCTCTCCTCACCGTCTTTCCTGCCTCTCTCGCTGTCCGACAGCCTCTTCTTCTAAATGACATCCGAATCATGCGCCTGCACAAAGGCTTCTTGGCATCACACCGGCTCACTGTGCTCTGTCATACCTCGGTCAGAGCCTAAAAACATCTTTGTGCAAGTGCCCAGTGCACCTGTGCAATCCGGGGAGAGGCAATTGGATGTCACTCAGAAGTAGAGGCTGTCGGACTGCGAGGAGAGGAGGAATGGATGGCGTGGAGGGACGGACGGCCCTAGCTACAATCAAGCCCATCGGACCGGAAACAAGTACGTAATTATAATACAGGGCGAGAAGTTTTTAAAACTTATTTATAAGGTGTACATGGGGAGTCAGGGCATAATAGTCACCTTGATAGAATGCAGCATAGGCGCTGCTGAAGGTGGCGCTTTTGGTTTCACAAACCCAAATCTGATGAGAGTTACCCTGTAAAAGTATAATATAATAGCAAAAGGGTTAAAGGGTATACAGTGAAAAAAGTGTAATATATGACTGAAGGAAATTATCTCAACCTTTGTATTAACAAAGTATCGGGAGCACGTGGATATTAGTGCCCAACAATTTTTTAGGTTTCAGAAATTATATACTGTATATCCTAGTAATTATGTGGAGTAACTAATTACTGGAGAATAATTTGGAGTGATAAATGAGTGTGAGAATTGGTAGCTGAATGTACAAATCTGACCTGGTGTTGCGACTATTTGATAAAGACCCAGGACGAGTCGAAACGTTACAAAATTTGTTTTCTTTTGTTCCCCCATTCCTGCCACCATGTTAGTTGTTGCACAAATAAACTGTAAAACTTGATAAATTCAAGAACCTTGAGAATGTATTTTTTTCTATCTTTGCAATATACATGAATTTGCATATATATTTTTTTCTTTTGTTTGCTCATTTATTATAATATATGAAGTGAAAGTTATATTTTAATATTAATGTACTTTAACAATACTTGACAGTGAACCGACTCTCAGATTACATAGCAAAAACCTGCTGACAGATTCCCTTTAGGTCTTATTTACACTGGCCTAACCTCAGGCAGTAAACAACCACCAACAGCTACATACGGTAGAAGCCGATCAAGGTAATATTAATTCAGAATATTAATTTCCCACTTTGACAGTTCGACTGTTCTGATTCTCACAGAATGAACGATAATCATTCTGTGTTCATAGACTGTCATTGTTCTCAGCAGTAACATATCCTGTTTACACAATACAGTGAGCTGTCAAGAATCATGATTAAAATTCATTTCACCAATTGAAGAAGCGTTCGTGAAACTCTGTCAAAGCACGGAGCACAATGCACAGACTGTCCGCGGGTCATAGTCATGTGTGAGGCTGTTGTTTTGGGTTGAGCTTGGACAGAGTTGCATGGACGTCTGCACCAGCACTTAAGGGTCTTTCAGACGTCCGTGCAGCACAGTCCATGCATAAACCAAAATGCATGGATTGGTCGAGACTCCCGACAAGAGTGTGACAGCGACAGCTTCATATATTGTATGAGGCTGTCACACTTGAGCCAGTCTGTGGCATTGCGGCCTGTGCATAGACTGGCCATGCATCTCCTGACCTGGGTGTGACAGCCTGTAATGACAGAGTGAGGAGATTGGTGCAAAACAAAGGAAATCTAGGTAAAACAGTGCAAGGGAGTATACCTGATGATAGGGAGAGGGGTGACCCTTAAACACTCATCTGAGGCTGAACCCTGCGCTCCTTATCATCCCTAGACAGGTCCTCTCCCCCATGTGTGAGCATATGCTTAGTCCCTGGCTGACCCTGGGCTAGTAGGGCAGCAACATGCTTACTACTACAATAAGACAACACTGCAGAGAGACAAACAAGTGGGAATAAAACAAAAAACAGAATTCCACAGCTTACACAAGGACAACTTCTCCTGGGAGGTCAGCATAGATTAACTATAACTGGCACTTGGGAGAGTAAGAAGTGAGTTTAAATAATGAAAGGGAGTGGCAGCAAAGAGCAGCAGTTGAGATTAGAGCGATATGGAATCTCAGCAGGATCAAAAAGTATTTCTTAATGTTAACTGTAGAGCGAAATCCAAAAAGACCGTGCTATCAGTTAATTACCATGAATTTCTAATCCCGGCTACTGCAAAGGTCTCAGCCAGACGCGACACATTCATGACTCAGCCTCATAGAAATATATGAATCTGGCCAGGAGAACCTCAGCCTGTCCACGCATTCTGGTCTGTTTCAACGATGTGTGAGAAAGCCATTACTGAGAAAGCTGTTTCACGCATCCACCCGTCGAAACGCTGGAGTGAAATGGCTATCGTTCATCTCTCATCTCCTCCCTCCTTTCTTAGTATCTTTAAGCTCTGACCTAATTAAATAAAGAGGTTTTACCAGTGATCCGGTGAGTGTGACTGGTTCTCTATATATCTGGAAAGAAATAACTTATGCACAGCAAGATGTTTTTACATTGCTGTTCAAATGTTCACCCTTTTTGGCGTTGTTTTAGTGTGTTTTTTCAGACGGGTTCCATGCGGAATTCACCTGAAAATAATGTTATGTGCACATACACTTACATATCTTGCAATGACTTCAGCGACCATATACAGTGCCTACAAGTAGTCTTCAACCCCCTGCAGATTTAGCTGGTTGACACATGCGGAATTAACTTTGCATTGTGACATTTGGACTGTAGATCAGCCTGGAAGTGGGAAATGCACTGCAGCCAAAAAGATTTTTTTTTTTTTTTTTTTTAAAGCGTTAAAAGTTAATTCAGAGGGTCATTTATTATTCAACCCCTCAAACCACCAGCATTCTGTTTGGTCCCCCTAAAGTATTAAGAAGTAGTTCAGGCACAAAGAACAATGAGCTTCACATGTGTGGATTAATTATCTCTTTTGCCAGCCTTTTCTGACTATTTAAGACCCTCCCCAAACTTGTGAACAGCACTCATACATGGTCAACATGGGAAAGACAAAGGAGCATTCCAAGGCCATCAGAGACAAGATCGTGGAGGGTCACAAGGCTGGCAAGGGGTACAAAACCCTTTCCAAGGAGTTGGGCCTACCTGTCTCCACTGTTGGGAGCATCATCCGGAAGTGAAAGGCTTATGGAACAACTGTTAGCCTTCCACGGCCTGGACAGCCTATGAAAAAGTTTCCTCCCGTGCCGAGGCCAGGCTTGTCCGAAGAGTCAAGGCTAACCCAAGGACAACAAGGAAGGAGCTCCGGGAAGATCTCATGGCAGTGGGGACATTAGTTTCAGTCAATACCATAAGTAACGTACTCCACCGCAATGGTCTCCGTTCCAGACAAGCCCATAAGGTACCTTTACTTTCAAAGCGTCATGTCAAGGCTCGTCTACAGTTTGCTCATGATCACTTGGAGGACTCTGAGACAGACTGGTTCAAGGTTCTATGGTCTGATGAGACCAAGATCGAGATCTTTGCTGCCAACCACACACGTGACGTTTGGAGACTGGATGGCACTGCATACGACCCCAAGAATACCATCCCTACAGTCAAGCATGGTGGTGGCAGCATCATGCTGTGGGGCTGTTTCTCAGCCAAGGGGCCTGCCCATCTGGTCCGCATCCATGGGAAGATGGATAGCACGGCCTACCTGGAGATTTTGGCCAAGAACCTCCGCTCCTCCATCAAGGATCTTAAGATGGGTCGTAATTTCATCTTCCAACAAGACAACGACCCAAAGCACACAGCCAAGAAAACCAAGGCCTGGTTCAAGAGGGAGAAAATCAAGGTGATGGAGTGGCCTAGTCAGTCTCCTGACCTTAACCCAATTGAAAACTTGTGGAAGGAGCTCAAGATTAAAGTCCACATGAGACACCCAAAGAACCTAGATAACTTGGAGAAGATCTGCATGGAGGAGTGGGCCAAGATAACTCCAGAGACCTGTGCCGGCCTGATCAGGTCTTATAAAAGACGATTATTAGCTGTAATTGCAAACAAGGGTTATTCCACAAAATATTAAACCTAGGGGTTGAATAATAATTGACCCACACTTTTATGTTTAAAATTTATTAAAATTCAACTGAGCAACATAACTTTTTGGTTTGTAAGATTTATGCTTCTGTTAATAAATCCTACTCTCGTTTGCAGTTTGAAGGCTCTAACTTATTTGCATCTTATCAAACCACCTAAATCTGCAGGGGGTTGAAGACTACTTGTAGGCACTGTAATTAACGCTTTTTTACCCTTTGCTATTGTCACTTAAAGTCCTCATATACATTGGAAAAAATTGAGCAATCAGTATGATTTAAAAAAAACATCAATTTCAGCTACATTGGCTGACCATCTAATGTGTATGGTGGCTTTCAGACATGACAGATTATATTGGGGAGAAAAGAATAGGCCATTCCTGAAAAATAAACACAGCCAGAAGTGACTGGCCATAAGTCCCCCCAACACTGTTGAAAACATATGCTTGGCCAAACCAAGTGTATATGTGAATTAGAGCTGATATCTAAATCTGTGCATGTACCTCCACTGGTGCCATTTTACAGTATTGGGAGAGTACTGGGAGTGTGCTGGGAGATCAATCTGCACAAGTTTGACGTGTGGTTAGAATGGCGCTGGTGTGAATTTTAAAACAGGAGGATGATACAGACACCAGAGGCTGCAGAGGGGCCGGGGCAGAGCGGAAAACCCTATGAATGCACCACAAGCCTGGAAAACCCATACTTCAAATGCTGAATAAGCAACAACCGGGCTGAGGATTTCGTCTTTGAATGCATACGGTATATTGAATCTGTATAACAGCGCCATTATGGCCATACCTTTACTTTAACATGATCGTGACAACACGTTGTCTTTAAAGGTATCTTTACACGCCGCAACCGCGGCGAGGAATCTGTCTGGCGATATGTCGCCCTGGCACCATCGCCGTCAAATTGCCTCCCAGTTGTGGCGTGCAAATTGGGAATTTGGCGGCGATAAAAAACCTGTCGCCTGGTTCTAATTACAGAGCACTGCTCCAAAATCAGAGGCAATCATGAAGGCGACATTCCCGGCTTTTGGCGTGTGAACGGGCGATAGTGATGGAATTTTCATCGCCTATTGCTTTCCCGTAGGCGTGCCACAGCGTGCTGGAGTCCGCGCCCCGTCAGCGATGATTGGTGGTGGCTACTGTCTCCATTGGTTGTCGCTTGACACTGCGCCATATTTAACCCCTTAAGGACCGAGTCACTTTGCACCCTAATGACCGGACCATTTTTTGTAATTCTGACCACTCTCCCTTTATGAGGTAATATCTCTGGAACGCTTCAACCGATCCTAGCGATTCTGAGATTGTTTTTTCGTGACATATTGGGCTTCATGTTAGTATTAAATTTAGGTCGATAATTTTAGCGTTTATTTGTGAAAAAATCAAAAATTTGGCAAAAATTTTGAAAATTTAGCAATTTTCATATTTTTAATTTTTATTCTGCTAAACCAGAGAGTTATGTGCCACGAAATAGTTAATAAATCACATTTCCCACATGTCTACTTCACATCAGCACAATTTTGGAAGAAAAATGAAAAATTGGTAAGACGTTATAAGGGTTCAAAGTTCATCAGCAATTTCTCATTTTTCCAGCAAAATTTACAAAACCATTTTTTTAGTGACCACATCACATTTGAAGTCCCTTTGAGGGGTGTACATGACAGAAAACACCCAAAAGTGACACCATTCCAAAAACTGCACCCCTCAAGCTACTCAAAACTATATTCAAGAAGATTATTAACCCTTCAGGTGCTTCACAAGAACTAAAATAAAGTTGAAGGAAAAAATGGACATTTTAATTTTTGTAACAAAAATGTTCTTTTAGCCTCCATTTTTTCATTTTCACATGGGCAACAGGATAAAATGCATCCTAAAATTTGTTGGGCAATTTCTCCTGAGTACACTGATACCTCATATATGGTCATAAACTACTGTTTGGGTGCACGGCAGGGCTCAGAAGGGAAGGAGCGCAATTTGAATTTTAGAGCCATTTTTCCGTTCAAAAAGTGAAATGGCGCTCCTTCACCTCTGAGCCCTGCCGTGCGCCCAAACAGTGGTTTATGACCACATATAAGGTATCGGTGTGCTCAGGAACAATTGCCCAACAAATTTTGGGATGTATTTTATCACTTTGCCCATGTGAAACTGAACAAATGTAGGCAAAAATAAATTTTTGGTGAAAAAAAAGTGCTTTTTCATTTTTATGGATAAATTTGTGAAGCGTCTGAGGGTTCAAACTGCTCACTATGCATCTAGATACTTTCCTTAGGGGGTCTAGTTTCCAAAATGGGGTCATTTGTGGGGGAGCTCCAATGTGGAGACACACGGGGACCCTCCATACGCGACATGGTGTCCGCTAACAATTTGAATGGAAAATGAGCTCAAATTGTTAGCGGACACCATGTCGCGTTTGTAGGATCCCTGTGTATCTCCACATTGGAGCTCCCCCACAAGTGACCCCATTTTGGAAACTACACCCCCCAAGGAACGTATCTAGATGCATAGTGAGCACTTTGAACCCCCAGATGCTTCACAAATTCATCCATAAAAATGAAAAAGCACTTTTTTTTTCCACAAAAAGTTTCTTTTTTCATTATTACGGATCAATTTGTGAAGCACCTGGGGGTTCAAAGTGCTCACTATGCATCTAGATACGTTCCTTGGGGGGTCTAGTCTCCAAAATGGAGTCACTTATGGGGGAGCTCCCATGTGGAGACACACGGGGACCCTCCCATCGCGACATGGTGTCCGCTAACAATTTGAATGGAAAATGAGCTCAAATTGTTAGCGGATACCATGTCGCGTTGGGAGGGTCACTGTGTGTCTCCACATTGGAGCTTCCCCACAAGTGACCCCATTTTGGAAACTAGACCCCCAAAGGATTATATCTAGATGCATAGTGAGCACTTTGAACCCCCAGATGCTTCACAAATTGATCCGTAATAATGAAAAAAGAAATTATTTGTGGAAAAAAAAAGTGCTTTTTCATTTTTACAGATGAATTTCTGAAGCATCTGGGGTTCAAAGTGCTCACTATGCATCTATATACGTTCCTTTGGGGGTCTAGTTTCCAAAATAGGGTCACTTGTGGGGGAGCTCCAATGTGGAGACACACAGGGACCCTCCAAACACGACATGGTGTCCGCTAACAAATTGAGCTAATTTTCCATTCAAATTGTTAGCGGACACCATGTCGCGTTTGGAGGGTCCCGGTGTGTCTCCACATTGGAGCTCCCCCACAAGTGATCCCATTTTGGAAACTAGACCCCCTAAGGAACGTATCTAGATGCATAGTGAGCACTTTGAACCCCCCGATGCTTCACAAATTCATCCATAAAAATGAAAAAGCACTTTTTTTTCCACAAAAAGTTTCTTTTTTCATTTTTACGGATCAATTTGTGAAGCACCTGGGGGTTCAAAGTGCTCACTATGCATCTAGATACGTTTCTTTGGGGGTCTAGTTTCCAAAATGGGATGACTTGTGGGGGAGGTCCAATGTGGAGACACACAGGGACCCTCCAAACGCAACATGGTGTCCGCTAACAAATTGAGGCTCATTTTCATCAATTTGTTAGCGGACACCATGTTGCGTTTGGAGGGTCCCTGTGTGTTCCACATTGGAGCTCCCCCACAAGTCACCCATTTTGGAAACTAGACCCCCAAAGGAACGTATCTAGATGCATAGTGAGCACTTTGAACCCCCAGGTGCTTCACAAATTGATCCGTAAAAATGAAAAAAGAAACTTTTTGTGGAAAAAAAAAGTGCTTTTTCATTTTTATGGATGAATTTGTGAAGCATCTGGGGGTTGAAAGTGCTCACTATGCATCTAGATACGTTCCTTCGGGGGTCTAGTTTCCAAAATGGGGTCACTTGTGGGGGAGCTCCAATGTTCAGGCACACAGGGAGGGTCTCTCCATACCCGACATGGTTTCCTCTAACAATTGGAGCTAATTTTCTATTGAAATTGTTAGCGGACACCATGTCGCATATGGAGAACCCGTGTGCCACCAGCACAAGGGCAACTGGTAGAGTTGGGGTACAGCACCAGAAAATTCTGTCTCTAATGAATGCGCTATTTTCTTGGGTGGCTGTGGGTTGAAATTTGCAGCGCGGGGGACCCACAACATTTGGGTCTCTCCACGCTGAGGATTCCAGTCAGCCAGCTACCAAGTTGTACATGGCTGGCTACAAAAAATACAGCAAAGCCCATTTTTTTTAATTTCTAGAACTAATTCTAGAAAAAAAAAATGACGTGAGGCTCCGCCATATGTTTGGTCCAGCCAGGTACAACTTGGCAGCTACAGACTGCCAGCAACCCTCAGCTGCCTCGTTGTACCTGGCTGCAACCAAAAATACAGCAAAGCACATTTTTTTTTATTTCTAGAACTAATTCTAGAAATAAAAATGGCGTAGGGCTCCGCCATATTTTTGGTCCAGCCAGGTACAACTTGCCAGCTACAGACTGCCAGCAACCCCCAGCTGCCTTGTTGTACCTGGCTGCAACCAAAAATACAGCGAAGCCCATTTTTTTTTATTTCTAGAACTAATTCTAGAAAAAAAAATGACGTAGGGCTCCGCCATATTTTTGGCCCAGCCAGGTACAACTAGGCAGCTGGGGGCTGGAATCCTCAGCATGGAAAGGCCCAAGCGTTCTGGGCCCCCCATGCTGCGAATTGCAGCCTGCAGCCGCCCCAGAAAATGGCGCAATCATTAGAAGCGCCATTTCCTGGCGCTGTACCCAGACTCTTCCAGTTGCCCTGGTGCTGGTGGCAAACTGGGTAATAGCGGGGTTAATGCCAGCTTTGTATTGGCAGCTGGCACTAAGCCCGAGGTTCGTAATGTCAGGCCAATGTTAGACCCGGCCATTAGGAACCTCTAAGTCAATGATAAATAACACACCGTGAAAAAAATAATTTTATTATTAGAAAAAACACAAACACATATTTTGACTCCATCTTTATTACCCCCCCCATGCCCTCCGACGTAGTCCACAACGATAGTCCCACGACGGTCAGTCGCCTCCAGAGACTGCAGCAAAGGATTAAGGGTCCTTTAGCTGCAGTCTCTGGGGGGGGTGACACTGATGCTGCACTGTAGGGCAATGATCTGCCATACAGTACAGCAGTCAGGTTACCAGATAGCTTGCTATGACAACCTTAGGGCCCCATCACTACGGGGCTGGGGATGTCGGCGGCGAATGGCGGGGACCCTCACGCTCTTGCCGCCCTCGCCAGCGTCGCCATCCCCCGTTTAGACTGGGCGACTCCTCCAGCGCCGCGCCGGCGATCTGTGAGGCGGCATCGCCGCCGGGGTGTCTGGAAACCCCAGCGGCGATGCAGGACAATGGGAGCCGATGACTCCGATCGCCTGACAGGTCGCCGGCGCCCGGTTACATGGGGCGATGTGTGCACATTGCCCCATGATGGTCACCTGGTTTCAGAGCAGTGCTCTGAAACCAGGCGATCTCCTCGGCACCGGCGACATCGTCCCTTTACATGAGGCGACATAGGGGCGATGACGCCGGCGATAGGCCACGCCCCCACGTCACCTCTGTTATGGGCGGCGATATCGCCCCCTGTGACGGGGCCCTTAGGTTGCCATGGTGACATCTAGTAACCTGACCCAAGTCCCAGAGATCACATGATCTCTGAGGCTTGGGTCAGGTTACTAGATGTCGCCATGGTAACCTCAGGTTGCCATGACAACCTCAGGTAGTCATGGCAACCTCTGGTTAACCATGGTGATTGGCTCATCCCAATTACATTATAATGGGCCGATCACCATGGGGAGAGGGGAGTGACCCTGCACTCCCTCTCCCCAGACTCTAAATGCACTTAGGGGGCGACACAGGGACAGCGACCACATAGTGATCGCTGCCCCTGGCTGTCAGATTGCTCCTCTAAGCCTCATCTCCTGCATGCAGGGGATGAGGCTCAGAGGAGCAGGGCACCTGAGGAGCAGGAGAGCAGGGACCGGAGGAGCAACACAGCAGGAGAGCGGGACCGGAGGAGAACGGGCGCAGGAGAGCGGGGATCGGAGGAGCAGCACAGCAGGAGAGTGGGATCGGAGGAGAACGGCCGCAGGAGAGCGGGGACCGGAGGAGCAGCACAGAAGGGACCGGAGGAGAGCGGGCGCAGGAGAGTGGCAGGAGGAGGAGGTGAGAGGACGACAGGGGAGTGGAGGGAGGAGGGAGGAGGAAGGAGACCCAGGAGTGGGGGCAGGAGAGCGGGGACCGGAGGAGCAGGAGAGCGGCAGGAGGAGGAAGTGAGAGGACGACAGGGGAGTGGAGGGAGGAGGAAGGAGACCCAGGAGTGGGGTCAGGAGAGCAGGGATGATTGCAGGAGCCGGGCACAGCTGACAGCCCGGCTCCTGCAGCGATCGCACAGGGAAACACTGATATTCAGCATTTCCCTGCGCAATCTTGATGTGATCGGTCGGTCAGATTGACTGACCGATCACATCGCTCTGAGTGTGGGGACCACTAAAAAAGGTCCCCACACCTCTTCCCCTAACCCTTGGCTGTCACTGACAGCTTTTAGAATTGAACTGTCACTGTTCGTTTAGAAGCAGTGACAGTTCAAAGCCATGACGAGTATACTCGTCATGATGCGGGAACTGACATCTTTTCATGACGAGTATACTCGTCATTAGTCGTAAAGGGGTTAAACAGCTGTCCATTCACCACCACACAATGGCAATGGCGTCATGTATTAGCCAGCCTTCTAGCGCAGGCTGGCCAATCATAACGCTATTGCGTTGTCTAATCAGCGTGTTTGGGGCGTGGTATACACCAGTCTGCCAAGCCTATGTTCTCGCGGCGCTGACCATGTACGCCCACATTCCTTTGGGGATTGCGGCGTGTGAAGCGGCAAGGGAACTCCACCGGATTGGTTCTGCTGTGGGGTAGGCGATTTCCAGGGCGACACATCGAAATTGCGGCGTGTAAAAGCGCCATCGGCGATCATGAAAAACGTTCACGCGCACGTTGGATTGCCTCCTTTCGCCACCAAAAATTGCGGCGTGTAAAAGTACCTTAAAGCAGTTGTTGCGGAGCTGTCTCGATGCCAGCAGTGTACAAAGTGTGAACAGCACAGTTCTATACTCTGTATAGTTTCTGCTTATAGATACCGCAGCCCTGCTCTTATTCAATTTAGTGAGAGTTGAGATACAGTACCCGAGAATGGCCACTACACAATGTAAGGATCTATGCTGTTCCCGCTCCACACACTGCATACATTTGATCGCTAGTGCAAACAGCTGATTGTTGGTGGTCCTGGGTGTCGGTCCTTCAGCATATGGCCAGTGCAGAGTTTTCTAATAGGATGTACCCCCAGGTTGGGGCCAGTGCCTCAAAAAGGACCACTAGTCAGAGAGGCACCAAAATATCATACGGGATAATGGAATTATTGTATATCCGAGCTCTACTAAAATTATATATCTGCGACCACGGAGAGAGGTCATACATGCACCAGGGTCCCAATTCTTCCTAGCACCCTGGGTGAGGAGATATATAGAACAGCTAGTAGAAACCAGATAAGAAAGCCTTATTTCTTCTCCAAGTGTAAGGGGTACCCTGCCGGATCTGATGGCACCAGTACCACCTCGCTAGGACCCACTGGTGAAACGTTATGACCCAACCTAGGTTTTTCGAGTCCTTTTGCTAGGCACAAGGGGAGAGGAATCAGGGCTACCCCAGTGGCGGGAAAGGGAGTGACTGACCAGGGGTCTATCTGCAGGTGCCAGCATGTGGCTATGTTCACTTCTTGGAGCTCATGCCGTGTATCATGTTGGAAGTAACCATAAGCCCCTGGATCCACATCATGTCCAATATGATGGTCAACATGAAGGCCTAATATCCAATGGCAACTGACTTATGTATGTTTTGTTTATACTTTTTGTATTGCCACCTACATTTGCATTTTTGATCATCACATCTGTATATCCATCATGTAAATAGTGTTTTACCTAGTGTGCCCTTAATGGTACTATCACACGTCGCAATCTCACCTGGTGATATGAGGCGATCTAACGTGCGCGATTTTCATGGTCGCCTCAGATCGCCGATTGCGGCTTCACATGAGACAATTGCGCCCTGAAAGTAAGGCGATGTGTTGCTCCTGAAATCGCCTCATGTACAGCGGAAGCAATCCTGCCTAATTCCATTGCCGCTTCACACCCTGCAAGCTCAAAGGCAATGTGGGCGTACATGTTCAGTGCGGCGAGGACATAGGCGTGCCACAGTGGTTTACACCGCGCCCCATACACGCTCATTGGACAACACAACAGCGTCATGATTGGTCAGCCTGCCCTGGAAGGCTGGCTAATACATGACGCCATTGTCTGTCGGAATTTGGCACAAATACACGCTCGAGTCGTCAATTGTGGCTCCTGCCACACATTTTCGAGCCGCTAAAGTGTTGTACAGGAGCGGCCTTGTGCATTACAGTGGATTACAGTAACAATGGCTAGGTGTGCGTTTGTAGGTGATTGCGGCTAACCTACAAACAACACTATGGACATTTGTACCTGCAGTGGTCCACGCCATGGCAGAGGTGCCATGGCTGAACTATGTGTGTGCACACATCTTTGCGTGTGTGTACTGAAGTGTACCTACATTAGCAGTTCTGCCATCCCCCATGTGGCAGCGCGTTGTGCGACCTCCATGACTGTAGTACTATGTGCAGGGGAGGGGCAGGCACCTGGCAGGCAGGGATGAACGAGCAGAAATGTGATGACATCACCACACACACTGGCGCCGTCAAACAAAGTTGAGGACGCTAACAAGGTAGACGCCGGCGGAGTGGGAGCAGTATAATGTACCCATCAGCGTTACCAAATTCACACACATAGGGTGATTGTAGTGCTTGGGCCATGGCACCCATGTACGATGTGTAGGCCAACATCTGAGGTGGCATGTGGCACTATACTTGACACAGCGCAGATTAATATACGCGGACGACATAGCTTGAGCTCTTCTATGGCGCGCCTAACTGAACTGTGTTTGCATACGGTTGTGTAGCTGAAGATGTGTGTGGTGCTGAACAGATAGCTCTTCAAATATGGTTCCCTGTGAACTGACAGCCAATGGGAACACAGTAGCCACCACCAATCATCGCAGACGGGGCGCGGACTCCAGCACGCTGTGGCACGCCTACAGGAAATAATAGGCGACGCTCTTGCCATCACTATCGTCCGATCACACGCCACAACACGGAAATCTCGCCTTGACGATTGCGGCTGATTACTGAGCACAGTTCAGTAATCAGGTGACAGGCGAGAGGCGATTTATCACCGGGAAATTGCCCGATCACTCGCCGCAACCGTGAGGCAATTTCAAGGCGATTGCTCAGAGGCGACATAACGCCTTTATGATCTCCAAGCGAGATTGTGGCGTGTGACGGTACGGTCAAGGCGACTAAATATATAATTTAATCCTGAGTTGCTCTTTTATCTCGATCCACAAATCCACATGTTCATGTTCTCAGTTTACATGCTGGTTTACTGGCGCGATATAATCCTGTTAATAGGACCGGGCCTATATGTGGCGAGAAAATGTTGGCAGTCTTACCAGGCTGGTGGAGCTCTGTTTTACTGGGGCTAATGAAAGGGGTCTCTCAGCCTGTCAGGGTTGTGAGCAAATGTGCTGTCATGCTGGAGGTTGCGTAGATCGCCCTTTCTCAATCATTGTGCCTACCTGTGCCCGTGTAGATAGGGGTTGGCTGTGTGAAACTGTTGTAAACTGACCTTACATATCCACTAGGGTTGTGGAATCTCACATGGTGGAAGTGATGGTATTGTATTGCGTGATCTCGACTTATTAGAGATGTCAGTAGATGACTGGGTACTGACATCACTGTTTAGTTCTCACACATTTTGCATTTTGTCAGCAGCATGTCCCATATTTATATGATTATATTTCTGGGCTATAAAGGATGTGATCATCCGAGAAACAAGCGTTTATTCTCTCACCGGCTGGACTCTGCCATGTATACATGGGCCAGTGATTGGGAACGAGTTCTTTCATTATATTTCCTGAAAATCAGAGTTTGGCTGCGCTATCCAGTGACATTTGAGTTGAGCCGCATAACATAAATCTGTTAAGTATTATAAGCCTAAGAACCAGCTGTTCAGTTTGGTGTCACCACCTAGCAACTTGTTTTATGATAAATACCCGGAGGCCTCTGACCACATGATCTTCAATATAAAATCAAGTGCACAAATCTTATTTTATAGATACGATGGGAGACATCACTTATTGGCTCTTAGTCACCGATGTTGAGTAATGCTTATAAATTCAATACTCAACTTTTCCCCCTTTGAAGTTCCAGTTCTTTGAGCCACTTTTACATCATCGGCAGCATTAGACACATACTGTACAGCTATACATATACTGATTAGTATTATAATGTCACATATTACAAGTATAATTTTGGTAATAGTACAATGAATACCAACTTGAGTGGATCAGAGGCCCCTATTACCCCTCTCTAAATAATGGGGCTGAAAGGCTGTGTCAGTTTTTGTCAGCTAAATGCAGAATACAAGTCTTGGAGACTAGTCCGACACCGCCCCCACTAGAGGTGATTGACAGGTCTCTCCCAAATCACATGTGTACATAGCACAGAGAGAGACCTGTCAATCACCTAGGTCAGGGATAAGATGGCTGAGGGCATGGTGTCGGACTAATCTCATCTCATGCCTATAGTCTCCAGCTTGATCTTCAAACCATATTTTTTCTGAAGAGACAGAGCGTTTCAGATAAAAATTTATCTGACTGTAAGCATACACCAATGTTTAGGTGCAAGGTCAACAACAAAAAGCAAAAGCAAAGTAAGTTATTCCCCAAACATAAAAAAGGAATACTTAAAGGGAATCTGTCAGCAGGATTTTTCTATGTAAACTAAGGAAGGCATGCTGCAAGGTTTAAAAAACAAAGATCAACTATGCCACTCTTATCTGGCTGTGTGCTATTGTTTATGGAAACTAAAGGCTTTATCACCTGGTGATTACTATTACTTTAGTGCGCTGCATTGTCATGCACTTGGCAGTCTGACATACCCCTCCTCTGCTTTTGCATTGACAGTGAGGTGTCAGTCTCTATAGAGAGCCTGGTGTGGGTGGGAGCAGCTCTCCCAGCTCAGCTATAAAGCTAAATCTAAATGCTTTGATTGTGTCAGAACTGCTGCAGCCAGTCATCTAAGTTAAACATCGTTGGAGTCAGAATCTATTTGCCTACATCATGCTGCTGTCAGATGAGGTAGCAAAAGCCCGCTGACAGATTCCGTTTAATGAACAGAGGATTAGATCCTAGGCACCAGACTTCACAGAGCCCAGTCTTGCACATGTTCATACCTCTTCTCCGTTGAAGACAGAGCTCAGCAGAGCCCAGTTCCCGGATCCATTCTTTGGATCGCTAGCGGCTCCAGCAGTCTGTGAGCCATTTAATTGCAATTTATTTTCTCAAAGTCTATCCTTACTAAGTGGCCTGTACTTTGTAATGTCTGGGGGTCATGGTTGCTACTAGTCCACTCCCTATAGAAGCTATAAACAATGGTTGAGTTCTGCTGAACAGTAGGAAAGGGTGATGGTGCCACATTCATTATTTCCTTTATCCCTGCTTCCACTAATGCTCATTCTGCTGTCACTTGACGTTTTGCTCAAAATTCTCAGTGTCATGGTGGCATCTGGCGCTGTTCACATTGCAGATTCTGACTCTCCACACTTAGGTTTCTCTGAGGCTTATAGTTCCACGGGCAGGCTTGGGCGTCAACCAGCTGTGTTCTATCAGTGATCGGGCTAGCAGGAGTTAATCTATGTATGACTCCTGGTTACCTCTTGGATCACATGTTCTGGGAGACCTGTCACAGTTGTCCCTGCTTTTTTAAGTTGGTGGGATCTGGCCTCCAACGCCGACTATAGTTCTGTGTTGTTTCAGCATACCGGTCCTCATCCTGGTGTTCCAGTAATCTGGCATCAGTAGCTGTTTGTTAGGTGTTTGGTGAATACTGTTCTTGTTGTATTACTTACTCCTGCTTGTACTTGTTTTCTTCCTTATTACTTACTGGATTCGCCTTGTGTTTGAGTACTGTGAGTTTGTGTATTGGTTCTCCCCTGTCTGTCTTTGTCAGTGAGTTTCATTACTTCCCAGCTCTGGGGGAAGAGGGAATCAGGAGCAGGGTCAGGGTGGGGACTCAGGCCTCGCCTCCATCAGAATTCCCTCTGAGTTATGGATAGTTCATTGTTCCCTAGCTTGAGGGGCAGATCTTGTGCCCTGTTTCCCTTTTCCCCACACATCTACACCGCATCATTTAGCTAACAACTTCATTTGCTACATATAGGAGAATATTGATATTGGAAAATTTAAAGGAAATCTGTCATAGGGTATTTGCTATGTTATCTAACAACACCATGAGGTAGAGATAAGGACCCTAATTTCAGCATTGTGTCACTTAGTTTTCTGGGTGCCACAGTTATTATAGTCACAGTTTTCTTTTCTGTAAATCTTGCAGCGCTCATTTATTGAGCTGTGTATAACCTGCCCACACCATAGCTCTCTGGGCACAATGTATAATGACAGAGAGCTGCTTAGCTGTTTAGTGCTATGGGCGGGGTTGGACTGGAAGGCACAAGTGCAGTTGTCTAGTGATAATCTGCTTCTAATAAAAAACTGATTGTATTGAAACAGCAAATCACAGCTCAGTAAGTGACACATCATTGTAATCAGGGTCTCTGCTCCTACATCCTAGTTCTCATAGAAAAACATGGCCACAGATTCCTTTTAGTACAAAAATGTAAGACTCTGCCTAAGTTTTAATGGAGTAAACTGCCCTGAACATGAATATTATGTACTTTTCTGATGCACTTATAACCTTTAATAAAGTTGAAATTACATTTCCTGTACAAAAAGTGTTCTATTATAATTACTCCCATAAAATCTAAGTAAACATAGTGCCACCTATTGGTTGAAGCACATGATCTGCAATATTCATAAAGAGCTTTGGTGCTTAGTATTGCATAGCACATTAGGAAGTACACTATAAAGCATCCTTATGTAGCTTTATAATTATGTAGAAAATCATCTAAATAGCAGGAAATGTCTTTTTCCATAGCATCCTTTCCTATGCCTCACGGCCGCTCGTTTGTGTGGAGGTCCAGGCCTTCTGGAGCCTAATATGTAATTAGACCTTGTCATCTATAATTTACTCCACATTCGTTCACAAGCCGGCATTATCTAATAGGGAATAATATTACTGAGAAAGAAATGCTTTTTTTTATTATACATACTTCCGACACCTTGGTCATAATTGAGATATTGCTGTATGCATTACCCTCATTAGCAGCAATGTGATTGACCAACCATATTAATTATTAAGCACTAATGCACTGGCACACAATGAGAACAAACTCAATTGGCCATATTGGTATTTTCAACAGCAAAATAGCCCATGTATTTAATAGGTTTGTCCACAGTGATAAGCGAACACTAAGGGCCCTTTACACACTGAGACTTTCTAGCGATCCCACCAGCGATCCAACCTGGCCGGGATCGCTGGAAAGTCTCTCTGCAGTCACTGGTGAGCTCTCAAACAGGCAGACTCACCAGCGACCAGTCAGCAGCGACATCGCTGGTAACCAGGGTAAACACCGGGTAACTAAACCGCACGCTGCTTAGTTATCCGGTGTTTACCCTGGTTACCAGTGCCCAGCGTCTAATGTGCGGCGCTGGGCATTGGCTGGGAGGTCGTTGATCGCTGAACGATCAGCAACCTCACAGCAGGGGCCAGGTCGCTGATGCGTGTCACACACTGCAACATCGCTGGAGAGGTCGCTGTTACGTCACAAGACCTGTGACGTTTCAGCGATATCACTAGTGATGTTGTAGTGTGTAAAGTACCCCAAAAGGTACCGTCACATGCAACAATATTTCTAGCAATTTGCTGGTTGCAGTGAAATCATGGACACATTGTTCTATTTTGTTGCTGTGTACAAATGGAACAATGTGTCCATGATTTCACTGCAACCAGCAAATTGCCAGTGAAATTGCCAAGCAATATTGCCGCGTGTGGCGGTACCTTTAGATGCTCAGTACTAGAGCAGTTGAACACTTGGGAGGGTGCAACTCGAATTCCCGAGTATAATGGAAGTCAATAGGGAATATCAAGATCTGAGGTTGTGGGTTGTATTAATGCCCTAGGCAGGTTACCAATGCAACAATTTTAATTTGTATCCGTACACAGTATTGCAGCAACTCCAGGTAGATGGAGACAATGTTATTTCCCCAGTCTACAAGATTCCAAACCGGCTGGCAACAATAGTCCTCAAGTTCCTCCAGATGACAGATATCATGACCATAGCACGTGTACCCAGCTTCAGTCTCTATACTCTATCCAAGGGCTTCAGGACCTACAACCTCCCTTTCTATTCAGAGCACAAACTCGCTAACTTAAACATGGGCTCAATGTTCCAGAAACCCTGTCTCCAGCCCTGTCTGCAGGATTGTGTATTGGAGAAGCCTCCTGTAGAGAGGAACATAGACACACAACCCACCACCAGATGTAATGATTCCCACTCCAGGTCTGATTACTTGGAGGATTTGCAGGCCAACTATGATGGCATATTGTCACAACCCCTTGCCCCATCCAATTCAATCCAACAAGGAAGTGACCCCCAAACTGACAAGCAAGCAAATCTCCAATAAAACACAACAATATCGATGTAACTAGTGCTCCATGCTGGGAAAAGTCCACTCTACTAATAGTCTTTAGTCTGTGGTCATTTCCTTCAATTATATTTGGGTACTCGAATTGCGCCCATCCAAGCATCCAACTGCTCTCTTCGAGTACTTGTGTTCTCCACTGGTCTTCTCTCTTTTGGCATAAAATGAGTTTGTTGGGTCAAATGACCGCCACAGCCAATAAGTGGCCACAAATTGGCTGCAGCGGTCACATTCTAGCTGGAATTGTTCAAATTGGAGATGATTACTACAGTCATTTAGTCGATGCTGTTGGCTTGAGTGGTTATCTGCAGCCATCCTCTCCACCCTCCTGAAAGACGAAGCAAAGAGACTGACAGGGAAAACCGTCAACAATGTGGGAAGAGGTGGGGATCCAGCAGGTGACAAATTGCTGAGGACAGATGGTGGCCCCTACTGTTGCCAATTTTGTTAGTCTTGGGCTTTTTTTGGTCAAACATTTTAAGTTTACTAGCGAGCCTAGGTGTGCAACCTTTGATACATGCACGCACCCTAGGGTGTAACCTCCCCTGTTCTTATGCTGGGCTTCTAATGTGTAGCACAGGGTCTGTCTCATAACCTTGAGCTGTAATTTGTTGAGTATAGGGGGCCTTTCAGCGGCCATTGATTCTCAAAATCTGAGCTTTCTGACATAATACACATCCATTATGTACATGCAGATGGTAATAATATACATAAGAGGAAATTACTTCTGAGTCACAGACGCTTACTGCTGGGTGAGAAGCTGTGGTTTATTATTCTTATGTCACAACATGACAGTAATGTAGACACTTCTTTATACACTGTAGTCAATGGCTAATTGATACTTTACTTCCACTTTTTCATTGAATCTTGTGGTTACTGACAATATGGCAATCTCACAATTAATTTGAGTGACATTTGAACGGGTTAGCCAGGGGTTTATAAAAATTTAGCAAAGGGCAGGAATAGGTCATAAATTGAAGAAACGTCTTACCACTTCTGTCTCCGGGTACTCCAGCACTGCTCCATCGGCTGGCTGGTCTCTGCTAGCTTCCTACAACATACATGTGCTGTACATTATTTATGAGGTCAATGCAGCCTGTCACAGAGCAATATCCTGAAAAATATGTATCAGGGTACTTCATAGGAGAATGTAAGGGCAGCAGTCCATTGCACCAAACTGAACAGATGTTAGATGAGGCAACACAAGACAAAAGAACAAAGTAAATTAAGAATGGTTGCAAGGAAAGGTTTACATTAGCTAGATATGAGTCCTCATCTTAAAAGTATCCTTCACCCTGTCACTGAAGGTCATGGTCATGGAAGTCAATGGGGAACTCAAGCATTTTTCCTGAAGAGTTCTCAGAAAAATGGTTGGGTCCTCCATTGACTCTCATTATACTGGATACTCGAGTTGTGGCCATCAGAGCATTCAACAGCTCGTTATGAGTACCGATCATGGTAGTGCTCGCTCATCACTAGTGACTTATACATGTGTCATACATAGTGCCCACCATGTGTCTTCTGCTGCCTCCTCTGCTGAGACTGGTGTTTTAGTTTTCTTGCATTGGAGATGGCAGTTGCAGTGGAATGGGGAGAATAGAGATAAGTCTAAGCCATGCACCCCTTACTTTCCTGTGCAGTGGATGCATTGTTCAGACTTGCTTTTGCCCCCTATGCCATTTGTCTATCTTGGATTCTGGAGGACCCAAATGCCAGCCTCGGAGGAGGAGGCTGTGGGAAGCAAATGGAGGACACCAGGAAGGGGGATAAATGTATGGTCACCTCTCAGCACCAGGATGGAGGGTCATTTTAACCCTACTGAGATACTGAGACTACCCTGAAGAAGATGTGAATACAAGGCATCCCTGAAATATTGACTAACTAAAACATATTTGCAGACAGTTAGGATCCAACATTTCTTATTGTTCAAATCCTACTAGGAATTTCTTTTTTTTTTTTTTTGAATCATTGTGTTTTTATTAAAGCATTTTCAAACATATAACATAAATAAGGCGAACAAAAGTCTACCCGAACAGAAGGGCACAATGGAAACAAAGCTGTTACAAAGATAATTAAGTGTACAACTTTACATTAAAGTGTAACCAAAAAAAAAGAACAGATTTCTTTAGGACAAACAAGGAAGGAAGGGTAACCTTAGGGAAGTTAGGGAAGAAAGGGGAGAGGGGGGGGAGCAGTTAGCAGGTCGGCTAGGGACCCCAGAATAAGGGGAAGTGTCTTAAATAACAACATTAGTCAAACTGACTTCATCACCAATCATTTTACAAGTATGTTTAGTTGGATATTACCACGTTATTATGTTGCGAGCTCACCCATGTGTCCCACCAATTAATGACTTTGGTGCATTTAGCTGTATCTGTTGACAAAACCAGTTCGTAGTTGAGGTGCAGGTTAAGTTGGGAGATGACTTCCTGTATAGATGGGAAGGTGGGGTTTTTCCAGTGCCTGGATATGCAGTAACGAGCTGCTATAAGTATATTTGATATAATTGGTCTCAGTCCTCGAGGTAAGTCCTGAATCTCTAAACCAAGTAAGGCCATCTGTGGAGTCAACGTGAGTTTAAGACCGGTAGTAGTACATATCAAATGGTTGACTCGTGACCAAAAAGAGCGAATGCCCAGACAATTCCACCAGACATGTGTAGTGGTTCCAACCTCTCCACAGTTTTTCCAGCACAAGTTCATCCCAGGTCGGAGGCCTTTTTTTTTAAAACTAGCAATTTTGTCTGGAGTCAGGTACCATCCGAATTGAAGTTTCTTAGCTTGCTCATGGTGATTCAGGCATGAGGTATAAGAAAGAGCATGTGTTGACGCCTTCAACCACTCCTCTACTGGTGAGGTGAATGCGAGGAGAGCTTCCCATTTCGTCATAAACGGGAGCTTAGACTCTGCTTGTATTTCTGACATAGCCCTGTAAAAAGTGGAGATACCCCTGTTGGCAGCAGTTGTTTGCTTGAAAATGGATATAACCTGTGGGAGACTGGACAGTGTATCTTCCATTGGGATAACTATGGTTCTGAGAAGGTCTTTTAGTTGAAGGTAAGAAAAGAAGTCAGCATTAGAAAGACCATATTTTTCTTTCAGAATTACAAATGATTGTATTTTGGCATTGTGCAGCACATCTGAAAGATGTTTAGCGCCCGCCCTCCGCCATTTCGCCAGGGAGAAAGCTGGAGAGTCCACACAGCACTCTACAGCCCTCAGTGTTATATATCTATATAGGCCTTTTAGGAGTAAGAGGCTGACCCCAGACCAAACCTCAAGCACTGCTTGCATGGACTTCAGGGGGAGGTTTCCAGGCCTATGGCGGAGGAGGTGCGACTCCAACAAAAGACGAGTTGAATTTTGTGGGGAATACCAGGATTCTATTTGTAGCCACAGAGGCAAAGAGTTTGCTTCCGCATTGGGGATCCACCATAACTGTGAGATCTCCAGATTAATTGCTCTGTAGTAATTCTGTATGTTGGGGGCACCCATACCTCCCAAAGTGGTAGGCCGAGTTAACGTTGAGGAACCGACTCTGTGAGGTTTGTTCATCCATATAAATTTGCCCAGAATAGATTGGAGAAGGTTAAGGGTTTTTCTGGGGAAGCGTATAGGAATGCAACGGAGAAAATACAATATTTTCGGAAATAGTAGCATTTTGGTAATTTGAATTCTGGCAATCCACGACAGCAGCGAAGGGGAGTAAGATTGTATCAGAGAACGTAATTCCTTAGTTAGATAATCAGAATTTATTTTAACTATATTTTTGGTGAGAGAGATTTGGATACCCAGATATGTGAAGGATCGGGAGATCCATATGAAAGGTAGCGTTCGACGTAATGTCAATTGTTCTTTAGCTGGGATATTTACTGGGAAAAAGGAGGATTTGGATAGGTTGAGCTTGTAATATGATGCTGCTGCGAATTCTTCCAGGATAGACATTAAAGCCGGAACAGTTTGTTTAAGATGAGTGCATGTGAATATCACATCATCTGCATATAGATTAATTTTGTGTTCTATTGGTCCCACCCACACCCCCGAGACCTGCGCCGTGTTACGCACTATAGATGCCAAGGGTTCCATGACCAGGGCGAAGATCAGAGGAGAGAGGGGGCAGCCCTGTCGAGTACCATTTGTAATCTCAAATTTTTGAGATATGAAGCCAGAGGCACGGACTAAAGCTAAGGGGGATGAATACAGGGACATTATAGAGTCCTTAAATCTTCCAATAATATGGAACCTATCTAGGACTTCACTGAGGAACCCCCAGTGCACCCTGTCAAACGCTTTCTCTGCGTCGAGTGAGAGTAGTGCACCGGGGGCACCCCCCCTCTCCATGATGTCCAGCAGGTTTATTAGCCTTCTTGTGGCATCTCTGGCCTGACGCCCCGGAATGAAACCCACTTGGTCCCTGCCCACGAGGTCCGGAAGTACTTCCATGAGACGACTGGCAAGGATCTTGGCATACAATTTAATATCACAATTTAACAGTGCTATCGGTCGGAAGTTACTCGGGGATGTGGGGGGTTTGCCTGGTTTGGGAAGGGTAGTGATCACAGCTTGTAAACCCTCCTCCTTGACCTTTCCCGTGGACTGCCAGAACCGAAACAGCTTAGTTAAGTATGGGGTCAATAATAGGGAAAAGGAAGTGTAATACTTATATGTATATCCATCCGGGCCTGGGCAGAGTGTCGTTTGGATGTTTGGATGGCCTTTTGTACTTCCATTTCAGACCTACTAGGAATTTTTTGATGGAGGTAATTGCTGCCTATGTAGATTTTTTAAAATGTGCTTAATAAATGCTCTATCAATGTGTCAGTACTCTAGCTAGGTTGTGTTTGTCTTTAATTGTGACCTGGATACCAGATAACAATCCAACCTCATTGTATTAGTCATCATTGGAGAAAAAAAGGTGATTCACTATTTTCTTGCAAGTGAGGTCATTCATGAAACATTACGTTGTAACCGGTGAGAGTCATGGACTCCAGTAATCACATGATCTAGGTTAAGAATCATGTTGTACGTGGTGTTTGTAGTTGAACGTGTCTGGATTTTGTTCCTCGGTGAAAAAAATGCTGGAAAACAATCATTAACTGTTCTGAGACGTGAAATCTGTCAGGATATGGAAATGTAATCTTCTTACATTTTGCATGTTTAGACTGAGCTTTTATTCATGTATGACCTGCTGGAATAAACATGGATCTAGTTAGAAGTCACTTTGTAGTTATACAATATTCTACTGCATGCTTCTGTCAAACATGTATATATATATTTGAGGTGTGTGTGTGTATACGAGTTATATTCATGGCCGAAAGTGCTGCTACCCTTGAAATTGTTTTAAGAAAATTAAGTGTATTTCCCAGAATATTATTGCAATTATACGTGTGTTTTTTTCCTTTGTGTATATTCGACCCACACAAAAAATAGTGAAAAAAATGACAAATTGGACATAAATCCCCACAAAAGGGCCTGACATATTTGTTGGCGCCCTCAATTTTATATTTGGTTGCACACCCTTTGGAATAATCGCTCCATATAACCATCCACAAGCTTCTTACACCTCTCACCTGGAATTTTGGACTCATATTTCTCTCCTAACAGCAATTTTAAGATCTCTCCATAGTTGTTCAATGGGATTTAGGTCCAGACTCATTGCTGCCATTTCAAAACTCTCCAGTGCTTTGTTTCATCGATATCTGGTGTCTTCTTGAAGTTGTTTAGGGTCATCATCCTGCTGGAAGACCCATGATCTAGGACACAAACCCAGCTTTCTGACACTGGGCTCTACATTGAGACTGGAAAGCCTTTGGTAATCATCAGCTTTCATGATGGTTTGCACCCAGTCAAGACCCCTTGTGCCAGAGGCAGCAAAACAACTCTAAAACATCTTTGAACCTTCTCCATATGTGACTGTAGGTCCTGTGTTCTTTTCTTTGTAGGCCTCATTCCATTTTTAGCAAACAGTAGAATAGTGTGCTTTACCAAAAAGCTCTTTCTTGGTCTATTCTGTCTACAAGACGCTTTCCCAGATGGATTTTGGCTTACTCACGTACAGTTTGGTAAACTGCAGGCTAGCTTTTTAAAGTCTCTTTGTCAGCAGTGGGCTCAACCCGGGCCTCCTCCATAGCATTTTATTTAATTAGAATGTCGATGAATAGTTTGCACTGACACTGATGCACTCTGAGCCTGCAGGACAGCTTGAATTTCATTGATTGAGCTGCTTATCCACCATCCGGATCATACTGCGTTGTAATCTTTTATCAGTTTTTCTATGCTGTCCACGTCCAGAGAGATTAGCTACAGTGCAACGGGTTGTAAACTCCTTGATTATGCTGTGCACTGTGGACAAAGGAACATCAAGATCTCTGGAGATGAACTTTTAACCTTGAGATTGTTGACATTTTTCAAGTAATTTCGTTTTCAGGGCCTCAGACAGTTCTCTTTCTCTTCTCAATGCTTAGTGCGGCACACACAGACACAATGCAAGGAATGAGTCACTTTTTCATTTATTCAGTATTGGGTATGAGTGTGACATATCAAGTAACATTCTTATGCCACGTGATTACTGCAACCTATCAGCTTCCCCGGAAGAAGCGGGTAGCGAAACAGCTGTAGGGGAGGAGGGACCACAGACGCTGATCGTACTTACAAACAGGTATGAACCTTGCCTTGTAGTAAGAGATAGAAACATCTCAAATAACCTGAAACTGATGTACATGGATAGTTGAGGTAATAGAGGACTAAGGCACTTGGAACTTGGGAAATTGCATGAGATCCCGGTGATAATAGTGACTAATAGTGTGTTTGGTCCTAATACCACATTTCTGATAGGACTACCATTGTGCATTAGAAGGATGGTGGATATGTACGGTAATATGTTTGTTATATACATATACTTGTACTGTGGCAATGGTGTTAATTTATACTATGGTATTGTAAAATATACGCTCAGTCTCTGATGTGTTCCCCCGGAGGGAATGTTCTGAATTTTAAAGTATTTTTTAATATAATGAAATAATAAAGGATAATTTAATAATTATCTGGATTGTGGAATCTTTCCTTAAGATTGGGAGTAATCTTGATCTTTGTGTTATATCAGGTAATGTGCTGCAGCACTCACATTGGATGTTCTGAGTTGGTCCAAAAGAAAGTTGAACACTTGTTGAACTAGTCAACAGCCCCTTAAACTCCAACTGAAGATGAATTGGGACTGCATTAAAAGGGTTATCCAGTCTTGGAGAGCAAGTCGGCAAGTAATCTCTGTGACTGCACACCTGTGAGTTCTCACAGCACGCAGTGTGCTTGCTGTCAGGATTCTCAAGTGGCGGCCTCAGGAGTGGGCAGTCATGTGACTGCAAGTATGTGAGTTGCATATGTCGGCTAGATGCCGACTAGCCGTGTCCAATCTCCTCATTTTAGTTATATTGAGCATGTCTAATCAGCAGATTAACACATGGATGAAAATCACATACTTGCAAACACGTGCCTGCATGCTCACGGCATTGGAGAATCCTAACAACTCCTGGCACAAGAGAATCCTGACATCTCCTGGCACAAGAGAATCCTGACATCTCCTGGCACAAGAGAATCCTGACATCTCCTGGCACAAGAGAATCCTGACATCTCCTGGCACAAGAGAATCCTGACATCTCTTGGCACAAGAGAATCCTGAAATCTCCTGGCACAAAAGAATCCTGAAATCTCCTGGCACAAGAGAATCCTGACATCTCCTGGCACAAGAGAATCCTGACATCTCCTGGCACAAGAGAATCCTGACATCTCCTGGCACAAGAGAATCCTGACATCTCCTGGCACAAGAGAATCCTGACATCTCCTGGCACAAGAGAATCCTGACATCTCCTGGCACAAGAGAATCCTGAAATCTCCTGGCACAAGAGAATCCTGAAATCTCCTGGCACAAGAGAATCCTGACATCTCCTGGCACAAGAGAATCCTGACATCTCTTGGCACAAGAGAATCCTGAAATCTCCTGGCACAAGAGAATCCTGAAATCTCCTGGCACAAGAGAATCCTGACATCTGGCACAAGAGAATCCTGACATCTCCTGGCATTAGAGAATCCTGACATCTCCTGGCACAAGAGAATCCTGACATCTCCTGGCACAAGAGAATCCTGACATCTCCTGGCACAAGAGAATCCTGAAATCTCCTGGCACAAGATAATCCTGACATCTCCTGGCACAAGAGAATCCTGACATCTCCTGGCACAAGAGAATCCTGACATCTCCTGGCACAAGAGAATCCTGACATCTCCTGGCACAAGAGAATCCTGACATCTCCTGGCACAAGAGAATCCTGACATCTCCTGGCACAAGAGAATCCTGACGTCTCCTGGCACAAGAGAATCCTGACGTCTCCTGGCACAAGAGAATCCTGACGTCTCCTGGCACAAGAGAATCCTGACGTCTCCTGGCACAAGAGAATCCTGACGTCTCCTGGCACAAGAGAATCCTGACATCTCCTGGCACAAGAGAATCCTGACATCTCCTGGCACAAGAGAATCCTGACATCTCCTGGCACAAGAGAATCCTGACGTCTCCTGGCACAAGAGAATCCTGACGTCTCCTGGCACAAGAGAATCCTGACGTCTCCTGGCACAAGAGAATCCTGACGTCTCCTGGCACAAGAGAATCGTGAAATCTCCTGGCACAAGAGAATCCTGACATCTCCTGGCACAAGAGAATCCTGACATCTCCTGGCACAAGAGAATCCTGACATCTCCTGGCACAAGAGAATCCTGAAATCTCCTGGCACAAGAGAATCCTGACATCTCTTGGCACAAGAGAATCCTGACATCTCCTGGCACAAGAGAATCCTGACGTCTCCTGGCACAAGAGAATCCTGAAATCTCCTGGCACAAGAGAATCGTGAAATCTCCTGGCACAAGAGAATCCTGACATCTCCTGGCACAAGAGAATCGTGACATCTCCTGGCACAAGAGAATCCTGACATCTCCTGGCACAAGAGAATCCTGACATCTCCTGGCACAAGAGAATCCTGACATCTCCTGGCACAAGAGAATCCTGACATCTCCTGGCACAAGAGAATCCTGAAATCTCCTGGCACAAGAGAATCCTGACATCTCCTGGCACAAGAGAATCCTGACATCTCCTGGCACAAGAGAATCCTGACATCTCCTGGCACAAGAGAATCCTGACATCTCTTGGCACAGGAGAATCCTAACATCTCCTGGCACTAGAGTATCTTGTGCACTGTAAGGGTACCATTACACATGGCAACTTTTCTAGGAATTTTACTGGCAACTTACTGGTTGCAGTGAAATCATGGACACATTGTTCTATTTTGTTGCTGTGTACAAATGGAACAATGTCTCCATGATTTCACTGCAACCAGTAAGTTGCCAGTGAAATTCCTAGAAAAGTTGCTGCGTGTAAAGGTACCTTTAGAGTGACTGCATACTTTTTTCCTAAGGCTGGACAACCTCTTTAAATAGTCCTAGAAGAGGCCTGCCAGAATTAATTAAAACCACAGTGATTACTTTTCCGGAAAGTCATAAAACATCTTAGAAGAACATCCAAAGGAGTTAGGTCCTAAGGTCAGCTATTTATTGGTGATATTTATAGGCTATTTGGGAGCTGGTAAAAAGATACCAAGAATGAACACAGCTTATATATGGAGCCAAGACAGGGTGATGCATACAGTTTTGTGTAAAAGGAACACCCTCTCCTTCTGCATACTGTAGCTGGATTGCTCCCCTACATGTACTTTACACTTTGCAAGTTAGAAACCCAATTAGAAACTTTTTTCTAAGGCAGGCTCAATTCACTAATGTCCCTTTAGTAAGAGGATGTGAGAAAAAAGACATTTGCAGAGAAGGTATTACTAAGTAAACATTCAGAAAAATTACCTTTTTATCATATTTTCACTTTAATGGTAGCTGGGCTGCAGTACCCAGAACAGCCACTACACGGTGTACAGAGCTGTGGTGATTGGGCGTTGTACTCTGTTTACGTCTGGCCACGGTGTTAGCTTCTCAAAGCTGATAGGTGGGGGTGCTTGGTATTGGTCCCCCACCAATCTGGTAATGATAAACTCAGTAACATATATTTGAATAGGACTAAGGTACTGTTAAAAGCACTCGTTATTGTTTAAAATAACAGGACCAAATGATTATACAAACAAACAACAACAAAATACGGTGTATACACAAATGATAAGAGATTTAACCACTCCTGATGGTCCCTACTATATACTCTCTGAGAGCTACCTACACAGCAGAGGTTGACACCCTTTTGAAAATCCTATGGTGCCCCACTCACTGTCAACTCTCCTTCACTGTTCCTAAACCATCCCTAGTCTATATATTCCCTGACCCAGAATTCCACACATAAACAGATGCAAATTAACAGGTTAAAACTCAAAATACACAAGGTGTAGCATCCACTATACAGGTAGTAGTCAGGGTAATAACTATGACCAGAAGCCTGCAACCTGTTAATTAATATAGACCAGAACATATATACTAGTTATACTCAAAGCTTTGTGATAACACATGTTAGGAACCAGCATTACAATCAAGTCAATGGATAGGAGGGAGAAATAGAGGTATTAATGCCTAGGGATACTCATCACATTGGTAGTCTCTGCTGCCCCGATGCATTTCCACTGCAGCTCATCAGGAGGCCTGATCAGAAAATAGTCCTCGTCCATGATGGTGGAATAGACTGAGGTATATCCACATGGTGATCTCAAGTGGGTCTTTTATATGTATGCCTAGTAAGCACTTCACTGAACCAGGAGGTAGGATGTTTGTAATAAAAAATCCCTCAAAACTCCCAGTAGATGAACCTATGGTACAGGACCACCATGGGACTTGGTCTCTGTATGGGGGTTCATCTACTGGGGGTTTTGAGGGATTTTCTATTACAAACATACTATGGTGCCCGCACTCACTGTCTTACCTAGTCGACGGTGAGTGTGGGCACCATAGGCGTTTCAAGAGGGTGCACTATAGTAGAGGTGCCCCAGGCACTACTCACGTTTTTCAACAGAGGAGAATCCTCGGATGCCGTGGGTGTTTCAGTTACACAATGGACCTCTCGGTGCCAGCAAACAGTCCAGCCAAACGATCATCCAGATATGAAAAAGGTAATGCAGCACTCCTGGTTCTTCAATATGTCCAACTTTATTAGAAGCAGTTAAAAACTCATCAAGAGAGGTGCAAAGTATAGGACTAAGGATTGCTTCGAGCCGTCTGGCTCCAAAACAGTCTGTAGCCCATACACCGCACCTCTCTGTGATGTTTCTTTTAACCGTTTCTAAGTAAGGCTAGGGTCACACTGGCATCGTGGATGCATTTTTTCCATGTCTTTTTCACACTTGTCTTTTGTGAAAAATGCACGGAAAAACGCATCCATATGCCCCAATGCAAAAAACGCATGGCCAAAGTGCCATGAAATTTTGTTGGATGCGTTTTTTGGCTCAGCACCAAAAAATGCATCATGCTGCATTTTTTGGTGCGTAGTCAAAATCGCATGCGTTTTTGTAACATGGGGCCCTATGGGAATCGCATGCGAAAACACATGGCAGTAAATGGTACCATGCCCAAAAACGCAGGCTGCCAAAAACAACCTTAAAAAACGTAGCTAAGTGTGACCCTAGCCAAAGTTGGACATGTGGAAGGACCATGAGTGCTGCATTAATTTCTTCATACCTAGATGATCGTTTCAAGAGGGTGCTGACATCCGCTGTGTAGGTAGCAGTCAGTTCCCAGGGTATATACTAGGGACCATTGGAAATGGTTACATCTCTTATCAGTTGTATATACCGTACTTGTTCTTTCACGTGTTTTTGCATCGTTTATTGTTTTTGTATGAACGTTTGGTCCTTTTAGCAATTTAAGCAATAAAGAGTACTTTTAACAGTACCTTAGGCCTATTCAAATAGGTATATGTTACTCAGTAAAATTAGGACACATTCATTAAAAATTAGTTTCATTGATAAACTCAGCTAGGAATAGGTATTAAAGTCCTGGTCAACCCAATTGAAGGGTTGTCTACTTTCAGGAAAGTGGACCCCAAACTTTGTTTATAAATACCTAATATAACAAACTTAACAGGTACCCAATCTCTCTGGGTCCAGCACCGGTTCTCTGCAGCTGCTCCGGTGTCAGTGTTTTGGCTGTAGTAGTAACATGTCAACAGTAAGCATCACAGCTCTAGCTTGGTCACTGAGCCCAGTAGTGAGTTCTGTCTATCCGTACACAGTCACTGGCTAGAACCATATCGTGACCTGTTGACGTGATGTTAACACTACAGTTAAAACACTGTAACTGAAACAGTGGCATGGAGTCAGCGCTAGACCCAGAGAGGGTGAACACTTATTGAGTTTGATATTTTAGATATTTTACAAGATCTGAAGCCCACTTTCCTGAAATTGCACAACCCCTTTTAAATACAGCAACATATAATTTAAAGGTTGCTTTCTTATAAAACATGAAAAACATGGAAACCATTTATTTCTTCCATTATTACATATTTTACAGAGTCTGGGCATATGGCGGATACATAACCACCCTGCTAACTAAAATGATTCCATTATAAAAAATTACCGGCACTATAAATGAATTAGAATAAAATGTATGATGTCAATTGTTTAATCACATAAAAAGAAAAGTCACAGAAACATCAAAAGATATATAATTTTTGTCTTAACTGGTTCAAAGTAGAAATACTGTAATAAAGCCCAAATATTAATAGAACAATAATGAAAAAAGATTTCTCACCAGATGTTGGTAACACCTCATCCAATTCACACATCCATTGAAACAAAATCATAGATGACTATAAATTTAGATTTACACGGAGAAAGTATTGAACACAAAAAGAAAGAGAGGTGCAAAAAGCCAAGGGGAGTTATGACACCAGCTGAAATCTTTTAGTAATTCGAAAGCAATCCTGCCCCTTAGTGAAAAATAATATCAGCTGGTTGATGTCTTATTACCAAGATGCCTCAAAAGAAACATCTCATGATGGGTAAAACCAGTGAGCTATCTCAAGATTTTCACAACCTTGTTGTGATAAAATATACTGATGACATTGGTTACAGAAGAATTTCTGAACTACAGAAAGATCTGGTGAGCACTGTTGGGTACATAATCCAGGAGTTGCAAGAACATCTTTTCACCATAAAATGGCCAGCAAGACTTTAGACAGAGGAGTGAAAAGAATTATCATAAGAGTTGTCCAATAGCCAAGGACACCTGTGGGGAGTTACAGAAGGACCTGTAATCAGCAGGGACAATTGTTTCAAAGAATACAGTAAGTAATGCACTAAACCTCCATGCCTGTATGCACGCTCCTGTATGCACCCGCACCTCATAAGACTCCATTGTTGAACAAAAATCCTGTGAAATAAGGGGAGAATATAGTCTGATCGGATGAGACCAAAACTGGACTCTTGGGATGCCATAATACACACCATGTTTGGAGGCTAAAAGGCACTGCAGATCACCCCATAAACACCATACTAACAGTGAAGTGTGGAGGTAGGAACATCATGCTGTTGGGCTGTTTTTCAGCATTATGCACTGGAAAACTTCAAAAACCTGAAAGAAGGATGAATGAACAAATGTACTGAGACATTATTGATAAAAATCTGCTGCTATGTACCAGGATGATGAAGAAACCAGAGTGGACATTTCAGCAAGACAATTATCACAAACACACAGTCAAGGAAACTCAATTGGTTTCAGAGAAAGAAAATAAAGCTGCTAGAATGGCCAGGCCAATACCCTGCCCTGAATCCAATAAAAAATGTATGTAAGGAACTAAAGCTCAGAGTTCATAAAAGGAGCTCACAAGATCTTCAGGATTTGAAGAATGTGTGGAAGAATGGGCCAAAATCACATCTGAGCAATGCAGGCGATGAGTTTCTCCAAACCGGAGCTGTACTAAAGCTGTCATCACCAACAAAGGCTTTTAGATGAAGTGTTAAATCAATTTCAGCAAGCGTTCAATACTTTTTTCCTGTGTCATTTCTCAATAATACATGTAACTTAATCTATGGACATCTATGGTTTGATTTCTTTGACTGTCTGGATTGGATGGATTGTTACCAACATCTGGTGAGAAATTACATGTCAATAGCACCTTTAAAAATACATTTACTTACAAAATTGGTGACGTGTTCAATACTTATTTCACCCGCTGCATATCATGATGCACAGTGAAATGTCTATTATATTGTGCAATGTATCTGGATATTCCGGTGTGAGCATGGCTTGTTATATTCTACTAGTCTTGGCTTGATGTGCTAGTAATTTCTTTTTATTAGAAACATGTTATTGTATTGGACATCTGGACGGGGCAAATACTTTTCCATATAACTGTAAAGATTTAAGAGCAAAAGTTACATTTTATAATACAAGCTCAAGCACTGGTGTGACGTTACTCCGCTCTTGCTGTGACAGCTGATACATGGGTGTTATTTCTTCCTTGCAGGACAATGATTCCAGTTACTGAGTTCCGTCAGTTCTCGGAGCAGCAGCCGGCATTCCGAGTGCTCAAACCATGGTGGGACGTGTTTACGGATTACCTGTCTGTGGCCATGCTTATGATTGGTGTCTTCGGCTGTACACTGCAGGTAATTACTTATTGTATTGCTTTATCCTGCTGTATCCTCAATTCCTTTAGACATTATTCTCTTTTTAGACAGTATTTGCTTTAGGTCTCTTTCACATATCTATGTTTAAACACATACGTGAAAAAAAAAAGATACCGGATCCATCAGTGTTGTGGATTGGTATGTCATCAGAGTACGGTCCATGTGTCCTTATTTACCATCAGTGTCATCAGGGCTTTTCACAGATGGATCATTAACTACATTAAAGGGCTCATCCGGGAATTCTGGAAAAAAAATGTGCCTAAGCACCAACAGGCCTGTAATTGGCAACTACCTGCCTGTTGTGCTCAGCACCATTCACCGCTGACTGGGGCGATCACAATTCCCTCCAATTGTTGATTTTGGCGCTTCTGCTGACGCCACATTAACAGAGGTGAGGATTATCCCCCTCTGTTGATGAGCGTCAAAGCTGACCTCACACTGATTGACAACCTGCTCCCCCAATCAATTAGCGGGCATTAGGCTGTCAATCAGTATGGTGTCAGATGTCTGCCCCCTACACACAGAGCAGAGTGGAAAAGCCACCTCCGCTCTGTTTACGCTGCCATGGTGGCCTGGGCAGGAGCGGTCTGTGACTGCTCTGTGCCGGGGGTGAACGGCGGTGACCGGTGGCGGCAACAACAGGCAGGTAGGTGGCAGCTATCTGCCTGTTGGTGCTTAGGAACAATTTTTTTTATTATTATTAATCCCAGATTTCTTTTTTAATTACAGCACACTCTCTGCACTTTGCAATGTTAAACATGTACAACATAAGAATGTCCCACAGATGCCATCCATGTGCTGTAAGTGTTTTTGACAGACCCATTGACTTGTATTGGCCCTCGTAATCTGTGCTGACTGAAGAAAAACAGACACAAGAATAACACCATAGGTTATAATGGTTATTTGTCCCTTAGAAAAAACAATGCAACATGTTGTGGAAACACAGATGTGTAAGGCTATGTGCACACTGGGAGGTTTAGCAGCGGTTTAGCAGCGGAAACGCCGGTCGGTTTCCATCAGTTTATGCAAATTTATGTTAATCCAAAGCGGCTTTTGATTAACATAGAAACCTATGAAACCGACACCGTGTGCACACACCGGCGGTTTCCACATGCTCATCCGTGCTAACCCGCTGGTTCCCAGCGGTTAGCAAAGAATGATCATGTTCTATAAACTGGCCGTTCTGCAGGGCTGCAAGCAGAATCATGTGCTGCTTCCAGCCGCTGCAGAACCGACGCCACTAACCGCTGTGCACGCCGCACACCCGCCCGTCTTCCGCAGCACGGACCCGACAGGAAGCCGGTGGACGCTCGGAGCTTCTGTCGGTCCCGCCAGCCGCCACCGCCCCTAACCCGCCCCCATGTGCACATACCCTAAGGATTCCTAATAAATAAATAATATTATTATGAGACATTGAACATCAAGTAAGCTTTTGTACTGTGAGGAATTAGCTCAGGTAGGATGGCAGGGACGCAGGAAGAGGTTCCTACAGACACACATATTGGAAAGTCAGTAAGGCTCCTTTCACACCAGCATTTTGCGGCTGATCCGGCAGGTGGCACCGCATCTGCCGCCTAACGGCTAACTTGGGACCTGGATCCGGCAAGCCCCATGTATTGTCTGTGGGGCTTGCAGTCTGATGCGGCAAGTGCCGGATCTGCCGCATCCAGCAGAACCACACTTGCCGGACCGCAAGCCCCATAGACAATGCATGAGGCTTGCCCGACCCGGACCGCAAGATGGCCATTAGGCCTGCTGGATCAGCAGCAAACATCAGTGTAAACCGCTGATGTGAAAGGGCCCTTAGTTATTTGCTCGTGGTCGTAACAATGGATGCCTAAGGACCTGCAATGCCCTGTACATGAGGAATAGACAACCATACTACATTTCTAATTGGAGGGATTTGCTAATATTATTATTATTATTACAACTAATAATACATATTGGGATAGGATCTTAGAGATGGAAATACTCTTTTAACTTATAGTATTAGGAATTGGGGCAGCCCCACTTGATATTGGGAAGAACGTTTGAGTTGCATTATGTGTTTTTATAATGAAATAAAAATGTGAATAAGGCCAAATACAGATGTATGTGTTGTATCTGTTTTTATTTCGCGAATAACACATCCTCATTATAATCTAAGGCACTTTTCACATAGAAGTATTTTTACATGGACTGTGTATCTGTTCAAAACACACGGATACATGTCTGTTTTTTTGGGCAGCACGAATGACATGGGCCAATACAAGTCTATGGGTCCATGAAAAACTCAGCACATGGATGGCATTAGTATTCCATTCATGCTCTGTATGTATTTAAAGTGAACCTGTCACCTCCATTAAGCCCCACAGGATATCACTACCTGTCCCTGCACCTTCCTATTACTACACTAACTATCCCTCTGTGTATTAAATGTGCCGACTGTGTAATAAAAGCTTTTTATCACTTACTCATTACTATGTTAATGATCCGGGGGTCTACCGTTACTAACCCCCGGGTCGTCCTCTCTGTGTCCTGTGGCCGCCTCCTGTGTAGTTTATCACACCCCCGACTGGCGTGATATTGACTTCCAAATACGCACCCTCCAGCCTGGCTCGCTCCGCTCAGCAGAATGCTGGGTATAACGCAGAACGCGTCATTTCCGGTACTCCGCAGCCTCACTTCAGGCTGTGCAGTACGCATGCTCTATAGAGCACATTACGTCAGCTCATCTGTAATGAGCTGACATGATGTACTCCACAGAGCATACGCAATGCGCAGCTCTGTGGATGAGCTGCGGATGACCAGAAATGACGCAGTTGGCGTCATACCCAGCATTCTGCTGAGCGGAGCGAGCCAGGCTGGAGGGTGCGCATTTGGAAGTCAATGTCATGCCCATCGGGGGCGTGATAAACTACACAGGAGGCGGCCACAGGACACAGAGAGGACGCCCAGGGGAGCTAGCAATGGTAGCCCCCAGATCATTAACATAGTAATGAGTAAGTGATAAAAAGCATTTATTACACAGTCACAGGGCACATTTAGCGGAAAAAGGGATAGTTAGAGTAGTAATAGGAAGGTGCAGGGACAGGTAGTGATAGCCTGGGGGGCTTTATGATGGAGATGACAGGTTCCCATTAACAATGAAAAGAATGGGACAAGCTTTGTAATATATTTATTTTATTATCCATCTTTGAAAAACACTGATCACATTGATGGTAAAAATGGACTCACTGATAACACAGATACCATTATTTCATGTATGAGTTTAAAGAGGGACATGTGTATTTATTTTACTCACTTATATAGCGCTTTACAAACATGATCATTGCTGTCACCATTATGGCTCACAATCTAAATTCCCTATCAGTATGTGTTTTGAGTGTGGGAGGAAACCAGAGAACCTTGAGGAAACCCACACAAACATGGGGATAAAATGCAAATGTTGTTCTTGGCGGGATTTGATGCCAGGACCCCATTGCTGAAAAACCGCAGTGCAAACCACTGACTCACCATATTTCCATGAATGTGATCTTACAGTTACAGTACAGTGTTTTAGAGGAAAATAATTACTAATTTTGGGGTTAGTACACCAGAAAACAAAGGTTCTAACATGTCCACGTCAAAACTGGACTACAGGTGAACCTTGGATTAAGAGTAACTTGGTTTGAGAGCATTTTGCAAGACGTTTACATTTTTAAAGAATTGTAACTTGGTATAGGAGCAAGAGTTACAATAAGAGCAAATGGTGAGCTCTCCCCGCCCTTCTGCGGTACTGTAGCCCCATCCCTGTGCAGATACAGTACAGTACTAGTAATACTCACCACTTCTAGCATGCATGGGTATAGGCCATCAATAACTGTCTTTTCCTCACTTCTGGGTTCCGGCCTTTGCCTGTTCACCGCGCTCTGAACATGGAGCCTCCATACTGTATACAGTATATGTGATGTCACTACTAAACCAACTTTAGGTACTGTGACTGATTAACTTCCTGCACATATGTACCGTATACTGTATATACTATAGAACTGCAATTAATTGCAAAACTGTAATATTTTATATGAATACAGTAGATATTTTGGGTTGTGGAACGAATGATCTGCATTTCAATTATTTCTTATGGGAAAATTTGCTTTGATATACAAATTGTCACTTCAGTAAGGAAGTGAAAAACTCTAATGCCACCCAATAGGGGTAGCAACCCTTGTAGTCATAATCGACTCTTTAACAAGCCTTTCAATATGACTTAAGATTTGTGTCAGATCAAAACCCCAAACTGCAGACCCTGCATTTCGGGGTGACTGCCCCTCATTAGTGCAGTGTGTGGGAATTCTGACCTGGCTGTATGAGAGGTTGAGACAAGGTCTGGGGAACTAGCTATTCTCCTCATGGAGAGGAATCTGCCTGCCGACATAAAGAGGAGCATTGTGGCTATAAGTCTCCTTATCAGCTTATTTGTCTCCTTTATGTCAGCAGACAGATTCCTCTCCATGAGGAGAATAGCTAGTTCCCCAGACCTTTGATATACAAGTGATTTGGATTACAAGCATATTCACGAAACAAATTTTGCTCGTAATCCAAGGTTCCACTGTATTTGGAATCAAGTAGTGAAAGAATATAAACATTACTTGTGAGATTAATCCATTGGCAGCAGATACAAACCAGCAGTAGAAAACCCCGCTTTGCTGTGCTTGCTCCTGCAAACACTGGACTTATCTCCTGGGGACGTCTTGGTGAAGTATACTTTTATGCCTTAATGGCATGTCAAAATCTGAGATTTTTATGTTTGGAACGCTCAATTCAAGATCACAGAAAAAAGTATAACAATGTCTAAAAATACTCTGCTATACAAAATAAAAGTGAAAAGCAAGTGCTAGGGAGAAAAGTGTTAATAACAGGGTACATAGTTAATACATTTTTTGCAAAAAATGTATACGAAGCCATTATACTGCCATCAAGGTGAGCCATATAAGAATGGTCCCTAGCCTACCTTATTTAAAAAATGATCCTGTGTAAAAAAAATCTCAATGGATTCAGGGTGCAGAAGGGCCAAAGTCCCATGATAGGCACAGGTCAGCATATGGCAATTGATGTGTTTGACTCAGTAAGGAAGGGGTGGGGCACTCCCTACCTTGCTTAACAAGAGACAACATTTTTTTTTATAGCAGAGTATTTTTAGATGTTGTTATACTGTTTTTCTGTGATTTAGTCTTTCAGTGGTGTGAACACGGTCTTACAGACCTGTTCACTGTGTGCCTTGGCTCAGCTGTATATATCTACTGAATTCAAGATTCATAATAACATATGGTAAATCAGTGCCCCTAAACTTAGATTACCTTTAAAAAAAACTCAATTTAAGGAGGACCTGTCACCAACCACACATGGTGATCTAATTACAGCACTGAATACAGCATGTCTGCTGCATTCAGGCAAGGGGTCCCCTATCCCTTGACCCCCCTGTACCCCGAGATAATACATTTTGAAAACTTACATAGTGGAGCCAAATAGGAGGTGGCTAGAGGCTGGAGCCAGCTCTCTCCACAGGGGAATTTCACGCCCCCTGGATCTTTAATCCGCTCACCGCTGCCTACCTCATGCCAATCATTGTCTCCCTCACCTGCTGCATAACGCAAAGCAAGGGGTGCGATTCTGGCTCCATTGCCCCGCCTCCTGCAGTGACGTCACTGCTTATACCCGCCCTGCTCCATGGTTAACCATGGAGCAGGGTGGGGAAAGGCGGTGATGTCATGTCAGGAAGCCGGTCGCCCCGCCTCCTGCTGTGACATCACCGCTTATACCTGCCTTGCTCCATGTTAACCGTTGAGCAAAGCGGGTATAAGTGGTGGCATCACCGCAGGAGGCGGGGCAATGCGGCCAGAACCGCATCCCTGGCTTTGTGTTATACAGCAGGCGAGGGAGACAATGATTGGCATGAGGGAGGTGGCGGATTAAAGATACTGGGGGCGTGAAACTGCCCTTTGAGAGAAGTGGCTCCAGCCACAAGCCACCTCCTATTTGGCTTCAGTATGTAAGTTTTCAAAGTGTATTATCTCGGGGTACAGGGGGGGGGTCAAGGGATGGTGGACCCCTTGCCTGAATGCAGCAAACATGCTGCACTCAGTGCTGTAATTAGATCACCATGCATGGTTGGTGACAGGTGCTCTTTAAAAGGAAATTTAACAACTCAATATAAAGAATAACAAGTCCTTCATATTAAACCACTTCAGCAGTTGTTTTAATTTTACCTCTGGAATGGTGCTTTATATCTAAGTCCCCTGACCCGTCTTATACTCAACTTTCAGCATTTTCATCTGTTTCTAGCATCACTCCGGTTGGTCTCCAGCAGACTGTGACCTGCCAGCGGCTCCTGCGTTTCATAGAGCACGCCGGAGGTGACAACTCAATACAGGTCTATGAGAGCCTCATTCTGTCCTCGTTCTCGCTCTCATAGAGATGCATTGAACACTTGTCACATAACGTCTGGCTTCCGGCCAATCAGTTGTGATCACAAGATGGCGCCACAGGTTACAGCAGTACTCCAGCAGTGAAAGAAATCAACTCTAGGGTGGTGCTTTATGATTTACAATATTGGTAGAATATGAAATAATAAGGGGTGAAGATAAAATACATATTGTAATTCCAACGGCCAAAATTAGCCACTATATTAAGTACAAAAAGCAGTGGGTGGAAATTCAGTCTGACATTTGTTATGAAAGAGGCACATTGTTCTGCTCAGTAGAGTCTAGGAGTTCAGATGCATCTTACTTCCCCCATTCAATTTAATATTCTAATATGGATGCTTTTTTTTTTGTAGATCAATGTGATTATGGAAGTTCATGGTCATAAATGATTTTGCCTGACTCCTTTACAGCAGAGGTCCCCAACTCCAGGCCTCAAGGCCCGCCAACAGTGCAGGTTTTCAGGATTTCCTTAGTATTGCACAGGTGCTAATGTGATCATCTGCACAGGTAATGATTCCAAGCCCTGTGCAATACTAAGGAGATCCTGAAAACATGCACTGTTGGTAGGCCTTGAGGCCTGGAGTTGGGGACCTCTGCTTTACAGCATTCACATTGGAGGTTTAGAAACCAATAAAAAGTACATCTCAAGAGAGGAACACAGAGTATGTGCACACAATGTCTTTTACACACTGATGTACCTGCTGAGATCTTCAAGCAGAAGACATTCCAGGAACACGCCACCACTGTTTTTCTAGAAGTGTCTTTTGTGTCATTTTTTGCACTGAATTTCCCACCCATGTTTTTTTTATACACATTATGTATATGGTTAGCAGCTTCCATGCAAAAGCCTGAAGAATGATGAGGTCACTGCTGTTAACTGCTTTGTGGCTGTTGAAAGCTGGAAGAAGCTCAAAGATGGCACATAGAAGCTTCAAGTTATTTTTATATTGATTTGTATTATATTCATTCTTTTTACCATTTCAAGTGCCTTCTCAGATGAGTTTTGGAGTGTATCTTCCTAAAAAAGAAGTTGTATGCACATACCCTAGAACAGAGGTCCCCGTATTTTCAGACATTGACATCCAGCTGTGAGAGAGGCTCATAAGCCACACCAAGTTCCTGTCCCCCTCACAGTACTGACACCCAGAGCCCGCCTTACAGGTACAATGACAGCCAAAGCTTTTCCCCAGAAGTTAAAGGGAACCTGTCACCCCAATCACCATCCTAACCTATTAATACCTGTCCCTGTGCATCTAGCCACCCTGCTGCCTGAGCCGATTGGAGGCCGGGGGGGGGGGTGCTAGCGGATCTCAGCCCTGCCGCCCCTGCAGCCTTAGTTGAGGTCCGGGGGGGGGAAGGTGCTAGCGGACCTCAGCCCCGCCGCCCCTGCAGCCTTAGTTGAGGTCCGGAGGGGAGGGGGGGTTGAGGGGTGCTAGCGGATCTCAGCCCCGCCGCCCCTGCAGCCTACACTGCCACAGCGCAGGGCAGCCGCCCTCTTACCACTATTACCGGGGAGAGCGTCCGTCTCTCCTGAGGCCGGCCGCTGATATTGGTGGCGCCGCCCCCTTCTCCGATGCCGCTCCCCCTGGCTGCCGCCGCTCTGGACTCAGGGCTCACACTGTCCAATGGACGGTGCGGCCCTGCCTGCAGCCTTACAATACTTTCTAACACATCCCTGTCTGACCTTTTTGACTAATATGGAAGTACAATAAAGTAGTTAGCAAACTTACGAAATTTATGTCAGCGGGGCGTTCCTCCAGGCGTTTTTGACTGGGAGGCGGGTCCCCTGTGCCACTCTATTACGCCCTAATGGGCACGGGCACTATTAGATTCTCGCGCCCGCAACGTCACTGCTGCGACGCGGTCATGTGACGCTGGGATCACGTCATTTCTGGTCGCAGGTCTCACACAGGCAGACTTCGTGCATGCGCAGATTGCATGCTGAAGTCTGTCTGTGTGCGACCGGAAGTGACGCGATCCCGGTGTCACACGACCGCGTCGCAGCGGTGACGTTGCGGGCGCGAGAATCTAATTGTGCCCGTGCTATGCAGGGTGGAATGACGCCCATTAGGGCGTAATAGAGCGGCGAGGCAGGGGTAGCGCGGCACAGGGGACCCGCCAACCCGTCAAAAACGCCTGGAGGAACGCCCCGCTGACATAAATTTCGTTCAGTTTGCTAACTACTTTATTGTACTTCCATATTAGTCAAAAAGGTGAGACAGGGATGTGTTAGAAAGTATTGTAAGGCTGTAGGGACAGGTGTTTATAGGTTAGGAAGGTGATTTGGGGTGACAGGCTCCCTTTAAAGAGGCAGTATACCAGAATCCAGGGGTTCCTACATTACCCTCTTCAAGGATCTGCTCTACTATGCTCTACTCACAAAAGTCACCTTCTGGAGATCTTTTTAGCTTGTTGCTAGACCTGGTGCTTATGTACCAAGCCGGAAGACACCCTAGAGCCACACATCACAGGTTCGTGAGCAACAGGTTGGGGACCCCTGCCCTAGAAGAACATTTTTGTTGGATCTGTTCCCATTTGTGGTTTATTAATGAAAGTCTTATTGAAAGATGATTACAGACCAAAAACATCTCTTTGATCTATATTTGTAACAAAAACATGCATAAAATCTTAAAACTTATAAATTGTTAATCAAACATTAGTTTCCATCTGAGTTGAATTAATGTTCCATTAAAATTTATTTCAGCGAATGGATAATTTGAGGAAATTCCATTGTGGCTTCACATCTGAAATTGTAATTAGTTTGTTCTTATGCCTTATTGTCTTAGAAACAACATTGGAAATTGTTCACCTGGTTTGTTCGGTTTATAATCATATTGTTTGTACCAGAACAAACAATCCAAATGATAATTGCATTACAAGGCATTTCCTTAAGATGATATCTCTAACCTATTTGGATCCAGACATTTTCATGGCCCTATTCTCTCAAGAACTCGTAACAATAAAAGGTCATGGAAGTTTTAAAAAGCCATACCTAAAGAGGACCTGTCTCCTCCAATAAATATGGAATATTTTTATGTAGAGTTAGGCTGGCTTCACACCACGGCGCAGTCCGGTCCGGAGCTGTCCGGTGTAAACCAGACAGCCCCGGACCGGTTTTTGCCCCATAGTAGGCTATGGAGCCGGATGGAGCCGGATGGCAGCTCTCTGCCATCCGGTTTCATCTCTGCGGTGGAATCCGGGAGAATTCGGTTTATTCTCTCCGGACACAAAAATGTTGCCGGGGCAATCTGGCGCTCCCTACCGTGGGAGCCTATGGGGCCGGATTGCCCCGGTCCGGGAGGATCCGGGAACCGGATACCGGTGGCTGCACGCCGCTGTTGTTTCAGAACCGCAGCTAGCTCCATGCTAGCCGCGGTCTTGAAAAATCAGCAGCTGTGGCTGCAATTACAGCCATCCAGCTGCACACAGGACCGGAGGGCACATTTGGCCCAAATTTCCAAAAACACAGGCTGCCAAAAAGCACCTTAAAAAGCGCATGCCAAGTGTGACCCTAGCCTTATTTGGGTTCGGAGTTTGGGTAATTTCCATATGAAAATCACTGGATCAAGCATCGCTGTGCTCGAGTGCACTCAGTGCTCAGCCCAGTGCGAGCAGTGTTTGATCGGCTCACGCTTCAAGTAAGGCTAGGGTCACACTTGCAGGTTTTCCATGCAT